>JAVQJL010042877.1:0-31219 GCA_036024295.1 Nannoperca obscura
GTAAACAAAAGCGGCCATGAAGTTGTTGTTGCGCTCAGCTGACTGCAAGTGAAAGTACCTCCAGAGCGAACAAAAACACCAAAAACCTCTCCACCAGCACATTTGTGGAGGCCACGACATCAACAAGTTAACAACAAACAAAAAACCCATAAGTACAAAGTTAAATAACAAAAAGATTCAAAAGAGCAAGTAAGACGAGCGGAGCAACCGTATCGGGCAGCACGCACTTACAAGCGCATGCGCACACTAAAGAGCATATAATTGATCTATTTCTAAAATGTTTTTCCTGAATTGGGCTCCTGAATTTATTAAACAATGGGATCAAAGATAGTAATATTATTTGATGGCCCACAAGAGCCTTGACTTTTAAAAATCATCAGATTCAACTCCACGTGCAGACTTTTGTGGTTTACACTGACCTTTTCCTCAAACTCCAGGCACATTGAACTGAATAATGCTACATCTTTGTGCTCTTAGATTTTCGGGGTAGACTCTGAATTCTCAAACTTAGCCGAAGCCGAGTTAAGAGAGCCTTTTGTTTATTAATCTCATCAGAGTATACCTAAAAGCTCTGTTCTCTCAAGATAAGGGTTGCAAAGAGTAGGACATGTCTGCACACATTTCAAAATCCAAGGATCCTGCAAGTTTGTATTTGATTTTTTAGTACTGTACCACATGTGTAAAATATGATGCTGGACTGTGCGTTGTCCTTGCTGCTCGCACACACAACACACAATATCTTGTTTAAATTGTTTTACTGTTTCACTCTGTTGCAGCAGGCTTATCTGATTGCATAGGCTCTCACCAGCCATGATAACGAGGCTCTGTGTGTTTATGTTGCTGCTAAATTAAGCCCTATTGTTTGTCACTTAAGCAAGTGCATGTTTTTAATCCCACACAGACTGGACAATGTGTCTCATTCTTGGAAAAGGATGTTACATTCTTGCTAATGTTACCCTGTAGCCACAGGGTAAGTAGCAGAGAAGACTCTTTGTCCCAAGCTCCTCCTCTTTATGAAGTGGCCTGTCTCTGCTGTATTTGCTAAAGAGAGTTGTTACTAAGGGCAGTAGGCAAGAGAGCAAAATCTCCTTCCTCGAGGCGATGGCAGAACTTAACACATGCAGTAGTCGTGTAACTCAAAATCCCTCTCATTATCACAGCCTCAATGTCAGCGTGTTGACAACAACTCTCCTAATTCCTCCTCCCTTCACTCTCCCCTGCCTCACCCCTTTTGGAATTCACTGATAAAATGGAAGCGCTGCATAATGCTGGCATTAAATTCATCCTCTGGTCACTTCTACACCGTCTGCCTCCTCCCCCAACCAAGCATATTCTGTACCACCAACCTTGCTGATAACAAAGATGATAAGGAAAGAGAACAGCTCTATCCTGTGTGGGCTGATGAGACTGATAAGGGCAGCAAGATCACCAAAAGTTAGCCTCATCAGTCTCCCCTCACCTCCCCTGTTAGGGATATATCTAACTATGATTAGAGATGAACATACTGGATGTAATGTTAATGGATGCCACAGTGCTGCACTGCCGCATCTCAAGACTCTTCTTTCTCCTCTTTAGCGTGAACAAACTGCCTCACACAGCAGACCCCACCAATGCCCAGAAGCAGGCTTTTCTTCTAGACTCCATATTCCTATATCTGCTTTGGTAGGAGTGACCAAAATGTACTAAACTAAATCAGCACACTACATTTACATTTCACATTAGGTCTTTGGCAGCCAAATCATTTTTAATTAATGATTTAATTATAAAGCACAATCTTGGTTTTATGTTTTCAACTGAAACACGGTTAGACCAAGATGACTCGGGCTCAGACTATAGGAGTTTTCAGTCGATTTATCCCCAGTTCACCCCTCCCAACAATCGGTGGATAAATCTAGTCTGGGACCTTGGTGGGTACTGATATTCGACCCAGTTTGGTGTACAGATCCTGTCTTTAACCTCACTGGGGCTGCCGCGATCATTTCAAACATGTTTGATATTTAGGAGTTAAAATCTGAATGATTTTGTCAGTGCTTTCCGAGCGGGACCACAATAGCAAACGATAGAGACAAGTCTACGAGGAGATGGCAGTGAATGAGAGGACTTTTGAAATGGCTTGCTAAACGTTGGTGTTACAAGCTAATGTTAGTCCCTGAGCAGCTGATGGTTTTGCCATGCAACAGAAACATTCTAGCCCTTGAGGCAAATGTTATCTACTGTTGACAGAAAACTGACTGTTAAAATCTCACCTCCACTTCCTGCTGAAGAATATACAATCCTTGTTGACTCCCCAACCTTTTCCTCATCCAGTCATGTCTTGACTTGTTTAAAAGCCAGCGTTTATTTTTTTTCACTACAAAGCACCACATCATTCTCACTTTTGTTAACATCTGCTACCATGATGCATCGCTCCCTCTGGCACAATAACTGGCACAATAACAATACTAATGTAGTGTGTGCCATTATTTTCACATCTTGTAGTGTGTGCATGTTTGAGATTAGAGAAAAGAACATGTGTGAAGTTTCTGTGCATGATACAACCTGATTTCAAAATTGGTTAGGATTTTAAGACTTAAGTCTGAACTCACCTTCAGTTCTAGAAAAGTTCAATTTTGTCTAATTACTCTGTCCAGTGCAAGCAGATGTCTTATGGGAAATTTCCTTCCTTTGAATATGTTCTACAGTCAAATTCCTCATGCCGTTCTGTATTCTTCAACATCTGTGCTGACACACAGCATGTGACTGAGCCCACACACAATAAGGGGCACGCTCTAGACTTAATCATCTCCAAGGGTGTGAACATTTCTAAGGTAGCAGTGATGTTACTCTTTCTGATCATTCCTGTGTTTTCTATGAGACTATCTCAGTGCACAGAAATGTTCAGAGGTCATCACAAAACGGTATATCATTGCTCCCACTAGGGCAAAGGTAGTGGGAAGAAAAAACACCACTGAAAAATGTTGACAAACTGAACACAGTGGCTAATTTCAAGGTCCATTATTACATCTACAAAGAAAACACTTTTTGTTTATAATTTAGAACCGAAGAATTGCAAGGCAGTGATTGTTCTCTGATAACAATCACCAAAAACAAAAAAAAAATGCACATGCCTTATTTGCTCCTGTCAACAGGAGCTCCTGGCACAGGAGAATGTTCAAATTCTCTTCTGCCAGTAGTGTCTCTTAAAAAAGAAACTTCTTAATGAACAATTACAGGCCCAGATCAATCCTCTTTTTTCCAAGCAGAATCATTGAAAAGGCTGTTTTTCAACAGCTTAACACAGTCTTGGCTCTAAACAATTGTTTTCCTGTCAGGATTTTAGCCACACCACAGCACAGAGACTGCTCTTGTTAAGGTCTTGAATGACATCCACTTTAACATAGACAGTGGAAAAGTTTCAGTCTTAGTATTATTAGATCTCAGTGCTGTATTCGACACGGCTGACCAAAACATATTACTAGACGGACTGGAAAACTGGGTGGGACTTTCTGGGACAGTACTAAACTAGTTTGAGTCCTATTTGAAGGACAGGCACTCCTCTGTGATGATCTGTAATTAAATATGAATGTACAAAACTGACGTGGAGTCCCCAAAGGCTCCATTCTTGGGATTCTGCTGTTTAACATCTACATGCTCCCACAAGCACAGGTTATAGAAAACAACAAAATATCTTAACATAGTTAACATTAGTTATAGTTCACCAGGTGAATATGGTCCCATACAATCAACAATTCAGTGATGAGATGTACCAAAAGGTTCTCTAGTTAAGCAAAGATAAAATTAAAATGATAGTGGTTGGATTCAAAGAAGAATGATTAAAAGTCAGTCCTCAGCTTCAGGTAAAGATGTTAAAGATCACAAACCAGGCCAGAAATCTTGACGTAGTCATGGACTCCGACCTAAAGTTTAACATCCACATTAAGACAATTACCAACAATGTCCTTAAGAATTTGTGTGTTTTTCTTCAGTTGACTTGTCTACTGTAATGTTCTCTTTAATTCAATTCAATTCAATTTAATTTATACAGCGCCATATCATAACAAAGTTATCACAGGGCACTCTTTCGCATGGAGCAGGTAGAGATCAACTTCCACACACAAAGACCCAATGCTACCACCATGAGCTACACAATGGCAAGGAAAAACTCCTTTTACTGGTCTCTCTAAAAAGTCCAACAGTTGACATCACATGTTATGATGCGAATATCACTGGTTAGCCCCTGGAGACCCAGAGGCACAAAATATCCTTTGATGATTCGCAAAAACATTATCCACAATGGTTCTGAGTCTGTCCAGTCTGTAATTTTGTAACAATACGCTCTACCAATGTCTTGTATTTTAATCTGATGTGTGGGTAAGAATGGTATGTCAGAAATGTGAGCAGAGCTAAGAAAACATGTTTGCAAGAACAAGACAACTTACTGCTGCTTTTTATATAGAAAAGTGAAAAAGAGTTCACTAATGGTTCTCTTGCAACTTTTTACTGTGCCAGTGAGCATTTGTAGATTTGCTCTGCTACAGTGTCCAAAATAAGCACTCAAGTAAAATTACTGATACCACACTGTAAAAATATGTACAAATACGTAAGTAAAAGTCCAGCATTGAAAGTGTTACTCAAGTAAAAGTATGTAAGTATATTCAAGAAAATGTAGGCTACTAAAAGTATTAAAAGTTAAAGTACTCAATGCACTATTATATCATTGGATTAGTATTACTCATGCATTAATGTAAAAGCAGGATTTTATTTTAATAGTTGGTTGAATTGAAGCTCATTTTGAACTATTTTGTATAAAACTGCAACTAATCATTGTTTTCATTAATGTGCTGCTTATTTCTTCACTAATCAATTGATTGTTTGTTTGGAAAAATTATAAAAATAGTGTGAAATGTCATTGCAATGATCCAGAGCTCCCCTTCACAATGCTTGTTTTGTCCAACCAACAGTCCAAACCTCAAGATATTAGAAATATATTAAAATGAATAGCGTAATTTAAAGGGGAAGCAGCCAATCCTCACATTTCTGAAGCTGGAACCATAAAAAGGCAAGTAGACCAAAGAAATAATTTTGGACCCTCTTAAACCAATAAAACCATATGCTGTAAATGTATCATTCATTTATTGGCTTGAGGTCTAAATAAACACATATGCTAAGAAGCAGTTTTCCACTTGTCTGTTGGCTACAGATGCTGATGAATGCATAGTAATCACCAACGATTCGTGTACATGTACAATGAACTATACTAATTGGCAATTTTACACAAAACAACTCTCTCATGAGTTGTTGACAAACACATGTGCACTGCTTGTATTGTTATTTATTTTATAGTTAATCGATTAATAGTTATATTGTTTAAGCATTCCTCCAGATCACATTGGCTGGATCTACCACAGCCAATCTCTGGATATCAAATTATTCAGATCTACTGAAAAAAAACCAGGGGATATGGTTCTCAACCACTTGTCACCAGCTCAAAGAACCTAATCCGAACCAGCCTGCCTTGTGAATTATCGCTTGGATTGTAGTGCAGCTGGCCTTATTAATTTGTTATTTGATATGTCCATGATGTCATTTAGGGTAGTGATTCCCAACCAGGGGTCACTTCTTTCAAATCCAACATGTGCTGTATGCAAAAAAATATTCTAACAATATCCACTTGTTGTATTTAATAACATTCATATTAAAATTAGATCTGAAATTAGTTGTACAATAATCAATATATCAATTGACACAAAAGTAAGTTGCTAACCATTGTTGATAATTGATAATTGATTCATCATTTAAGTAATCATCAAGCACATATACCAAACCTTCTTTGGTTCCAGTGAGTACTTTCAGCTCATCTCTGTCAGATATTATTTTAAACTGGTTTGCAATTTTAAGAAGAAACATTTGGCTCCAACTTGCATTGGACTTTTCTCACTGTTTACTGATATTTTATAGTATAAATGGTCAAAAAGAAAATTGACGTATGAATCAACAATGAAAATAATCGTTATTAGTTGCAGCCCTACTTAAAATATATTCAAACTCACATTTCAAACATGATGGGTGGTATGAAGGGCTACTTGAGGTCATCTGATAGTTCAACTTTTGGGGACAAAAATCTGGGAAGATTGAGATTGAGAGAGTGTTGGATATGAGTGAATTAACTGCTGTAATCTCAACACGTAATGTGCCAACCTAATGCCACCTACGCTCAACTTGAACATCCCAACATGTTGGACGACATTATGTACAACCTTGTTCTTTTGATTATATACAGTATATCGACCACAATGAACATTGCAGACTCTAAAGCCCAGTCCAGAAAAAACATTTGTGATGAGACGACTTGAAACTTGCAGCTACTTGCGATGTGCTCGGTCTGTAACGTTCTGAAACATGGCAGTTTACACCCATGTGACTGGACTCTAGACTTCCCTTCTGTAGTGTCTGAATGAATGACAATAGTGAGAGTGAGTTACTTGCTGCAGTTGCATTTCTAGTATTGATGAAATGGTGGAAACATAAACAAACAAGAGGGTTGAGATGACCAGTTGACTGTGCTACAAGCCTGTTGAAACCAGGCTATGAAACAGGCGACATGCATTAAGTTCTAAAACCTGGTGAGACACTGGTGAGTTGCAGGTGATGCCATCAGCCGGCTTGAGTTGAGCTGAGACGGAACACTTCACACTGCTACAACTTTTCCCTGTGACATTCTAAAACTGTTTCTTCTTGTTGGTGTAAACTGATTTGATTTGTTTTTAAAACCTGAGCTTCAAACTTAAGAATATGTAAAAGATATTCAAGACTAAGTTCATGTTTTCTAAAATTGCATCTCTGCAGCACTATTTAATCAACTAAAATAACACAACAATAGGTGTAGGAATTCAGTTTTTATATGACATTCAAGTCATTCAAGGAAAGTATTTTGCCTCAGAAATATGAATATCTCTCTCTCTTACTAGATAACTCATTTATATGGTGATTTATTTCATGTATAACTTATGTATCCATCCATCCACTGTGCACTTGTTATTGACTCATGTTGTCTTTGATGTGGATTGAAAGGTCTTAGTAGTCAGTACTACTGCAGCCATCCCCTCTCCTTAAATGTCATCACACAGTAAATGTTTAGCATCTTCCTTTGCCCCCAAGTGTGGCTGGTTCCCAAGGAAGTAAGAAACAGAGTAGAGCTGGTCTAGAGATATGAATGGATCTGTTTCTTTTCAGGGGTCAAGGAGTGACGACTATCTCTCAAAATGTTACTGGTCCTCAAGGCATAAATCTGAAACATGGACCCATGTGCTCTCCTTGAGAAGGTAATAAACCTCTGTTTCACAAAGAGTCTATGAATAAAGTGAGAGCTTGGCTTGCTGTAGGGATAAATGAAATACATCCCTTGTTAATAGTTCCCTCTCAACCCAAAGGTCTGGCTGAAGGAAAAGGCCACACTGTGGTGGGGAGACAAAGAAACACTCTACTATGAGTTCACAAAGAATGCTTGCTCTGTTTTATCGTATAAAGCTCTGTCCAGCCAGGGGGCACTTCCCCTGTGTTTATGTTCACCTCTCCAATTCCTAGTGAGTTTCCAATAATCCAGACAAAGACGTGATGCTCTGTCTTCCAGCAGCCATGCACGAGATGCAGCGGCAGACGTTTGCCATAACTAGTTGCACGACTGATTGTGCTTCATCACACATGAGGTTACGGATAAGCAGCCTCAATTATTATCTATTTATTTAACATCATGGGTAAAGAAGCAGAAAATGAACATTCAGTGAAGTGCATTAACCTTTTCTACTTTGCTTTGCTTGTAAAAGCAAATCGTTGACAGTGATAAAATGTAAGTTGAAATAGTGTAAATAATTGATGTCTCGGTTTTCCTTGGAGCAAAACATTTTATGTACTTTAAGTTGAGTGCATTAATAATTGGCAGCACTGTGACAATATAATCAACAGTTAAATTAAAGAGGTCAAATTAGAAAAAGGTTTGTCATGACATTGATGTTACTGGTCTGTGGAGTATTCATAACAAACAAGCTACAATTAGTGTGTTGGCTACAACTTATCCAAATTTGCTATGAAACAAAAAAACATTTAAAATAAACAAATTATCAGTGATAGTTTTGAAATGGACAGTGTCTCGTTTATCCTTAAATACAACTTGCTCTGAAAAGCAATTTTGATTTATACTGTACATTTTATCAAATTCACATAGAAGTTATACTTGTGTGCTTGAAAATATTTTACGATATTTTTGTAAAAAATATATCATATCTTGCCACAACATAAGTGGTTTCTGTTAGACCATAGATGATTGAGTCATATTTTGCAAGGGAAAGAATTTGCTTTTTAATTACCAATTTGAGATTTTTGTGTGCAATTTACCATTAATCATGTGAAACTTTGAAGATACTTTCTAAATAGGTAGCCCTTTTTTCCCCAAGGCAAAGGAATTAGGAACTTGCGTGGTGCTGACTGTACTGTATGGACAAAGATCCTGATGCTTTATTCAAATTCACGTGTTTCATTCCTGGTATGTCTTTGACACATTGAAGGCATTGAACCATTGTATACTCATACTAGAGAAGACTGCCAACAAAATGTCCAAAATGGAAATTAAATCATTGGTTTCGTTTATTCTTGGTTTACCCAACCTTTGATTCCCATATTACTTCCAATGTTCACTTGTTAAACCCACTGACATTTAGAATTGCAAAGCACCTATAAAGCACCTGCTACCGTTTGCCCACTTTAACACTGTATTTACTAAAAAACAATATTTACAACAACAGTGTGTCGACTGGGGTCTTCTCCTCGTGAAAGAATCACTAGATGTGAGCAGCCACTATGAACAGTATGTATAACAAATGGCTGAATAAAAAGGTTGACTTTTCTTTCTCCCAAAAAATTTACACTTTACACACCGGTACTTCACAAATGACAAACATATGACCTAATCATAATAAGATGATATGATGACTATACTGTTACAGTGCATTTTAAAATCTGTCATACTGTTAGCTTGTAGCAATTCAGCCAAACATGTTGGCCTCTTTGTTTGGGATAAAGGTTACTGTTCTATGATTTACACTGGACTAATTTCTTGCTTTTAAAGGGAACAATATAATTTAGTCATGATCCCAGCCTGTTTCCGGCAGTGCTACAGTTCCACCATGCACCTCTGCCCACAAATGTTTTAAAAAGTCAAATCACCACACCCTCTGGTCCGCTTGCAGAGCAGCAGTGACTTCTTGGTGCCATGATCAACTGATTCACAAACATAAAACCCATAAAAAGCTTTGGAAGACACAAACTCCCTTTGACTGCTGCTCTATTAATATCATGGTTGATATCAAATTCTTTCAAATACAAAGAGAGCTGACCTAGGCTGGACAAAAGCATGTCTAAATTGTACAATTCAGTATGTTTCTTTGAACCCTTAGGCCTGAAAATACTTTCCCCCTAAATCAAGCCGGTAACCTTCTTCATCCAGAAAATGTGACTGCATAACAATTCATGTTTTAATGTAATTTACATATAAATCTCCCAAGAAATGGGTGGGGTTGATAAACACACCATACATTTGGGTTTTCATATGGTTAGTCTGTAGTGATACACTGGTGTCAATTGTGTTCCGGGTTCTCAGAACAAATAATGTTTTATACTAGATGAGCAGAACTAAAGATTAAACGCTAGTTGGCCTTAAGCAAGCTTCAGTTTGCAGACTACTGGCCAACCAGTAAAAAGACCCCTTTGTGAGCTGAAGGTGGTGACGTCAAATGGGCTCTATAAAGACATAAATTCATAGTTAAAGTGGAACAACACAGCAATAGGAAGATAAGTCCTCCATGTCCTAACTTGCATAACTAATGAGCCTTAAGCCCTGGATAAATTAAGCAGGACTAGTGACTGCTCTCAGAGTTGCACATGCTAGCTTGCTGTCCACAGTGTAGGATATCAAGATAAAGGGATTGGCTGTATTTACATTCTTTTGTAGCAATTACTACTCAAATAACATGTTGGAGATGCTGGAATACAGCCACTATCAGGTGAGATGGGTTGAATTTTTTGTCTTTAACATTATTCCAAAAACCAAAAATAGACAGATGAACTGAAATAGAGTCTGAATGTAAATATTAATAATATTTCATGTCTTTCTTGTCATTGAAACAGTATTTATTTTGACAAACTGTGCCATTATCCCTCCTACGGCTCAGAAACACAGTTCAGAATCGATGCTACGGGAACTAAGGAGTAATGTAGAAAAGCTAATGAATGCAAAATAGTTTTTATATTGGTGCATGAGTTGTTGAGGTGCTGCATGAACTTTAACTGGTCATTAATCATGTTACACATCTGCACTGCTCAACAGTGTCCCTTCATTACCATTTAATTTCCCTTTTACAATTAAATTGTAATGTAAGGCAAATGAGTTGTGTTTAAAATTATTTCCGTAACTTAGCATATATAAAATTGTTGAAAAAGTGTTTCCAGGGCCATTGATCAACATGATACAATATAGAGATCAATCATTTAACTGCAACACAGCAGTACAACTTGATTCCTTTGGTTACTTGAATTGGATTTAAAATACAGGCATTGGACATCAAATTCAATCTAAAATATCATTAGATTTACATGTTTTAGTTATTAGAATTATTTTTATTTATTATTTATTTATATTTTAATTAAAAACATTATTTTAAATCAAAATCCAAACTGCTATTTTGTTTCCTTTAAATATAATGACCTTTTTCTAAAAATCATTATTGTGAATTAGTCATTGTTTGTGATCCATAATTCATGTTTTCCAATTTACAATACAAGAAGCACATACTGATATAAGAATGTATTGCTCGCCATAGGTGCAGTCCCACTTGGAGAATCCTACTAAGTACCACATCCAGCAGGCTCAGAGGCAGCAGGTGAGGCAGTATCTGTCCACCACCCTGGGTGGTAAAGCCGCCAACCAGTGCCCCAGCCAGCCCCCCGAGCACGGCATGCCACCCGGGCCCGGCAGCAGTGCCCCCAACAGTCCCATGGCCCTGCTCACCCTCAGCTCCAACTGTGAGAAAGAGGTACGCCTGCTCATTAGCACACTTTTAATTCCATTACATTCAGATACCCTGATGAACTGTAATTATTGAATCAAATGTGGTTTTGTGCTATACAGATGGATGATGTCATTGATGATATTATTAGCTTGGAGTCAAGTTACAATGAAGATGTTCTTGGACTTATGGACGCAGGACTCCAAATTAACAACCCGGTAATTTTTCAAGATAGCCCACTCTTTAAAAGGATATAGTGTACATTTTAAATGTGACTGTAATGGGATGCATTTGAAGAATTATTACTGTTGACATCAATGCCTTTGCATTTTATTTCTACACAAGTCATACTTGTTCTTTTTAAGCACACATTATAATAACACTTTGATACTTTGTAGCTTCCTGTATCGGGGAACCTTATGGACATGTATGGCAACCAAGGACTTCCCCTCCCGGGCATCGCCATCAGTAACTCCTGTCCATCCAACATTAAAAGGGAATACACAGGTAAAATACTAAGAAACATCTTTCACACATATCCCAGATTATCAATGTTTATTCTTTTTACTGTTGGTTTTATGTACTGTACTGTACAATATTTGAATAAGTATGCTATACGTGATGTTGTTTATTATGACTAAACCCTAATCAAATAGAACATGAACACATTTTCATTTTAATGTAAAAGCTGAAAACATGACTACAGGCCAATTCCAATATTGTGTGTAATTTGGAAATGCACAAGATACTATTAAGTCAATTATTTGCCAAATAATTACTCCAGCTCCTAGCATGAAGCAAGTGCTGGACAAGTCTGGATCCTGTGGCCAGTATGAAAACTATCAAAGGCCAGAGGGCTTTCCAGTAGGTAAGCAAAGCAAAATGAAGAAAATGAGAAAATGTAAATGTCTTGTAAACTGTTAATTTGAAAATAATTTCAATGAGATTTTCAGAAACTGTATATCAAGCATTTTGTGTATGACTAAATGCACACAATATGAATCAACTGTGATAATAGATTAGAATTGAGAAGCTAATTTACGTAATTTTAGCTTTATTTGCTACTGTAATCCACAGAACATGTAAATGATTACCTTTAAAATGATAGCGCCTTTTTAAAGCACTGACATCATGTTTCACTTTACTTCACAGAGGCTGAAGTTCGTGCTCTGGCTAAAGAGAGACAGAAGAAAGACAACCACAACTTAAGTGAGTCAGTTATTGCTACGTTTATTAATGATCGGTTATGTAATGTGACTTGTTTTTTCTTTTTAAATGTATTTCTAATTATTCACAATAATTGGGAAATTAAAAATCAATCAGTTTAAAAAAAAAAATTAAATAGTAGATTTATTTATTAAATTTTGATTCATTTTATGACCTGTAATTAAACCTTCATAGACTACAAAAATTAACTGTATGTTCTGTTGATAAAACTTTAGTTGAACGAAGACGGAGGTTCAACATAAACGATCGCATCAAAGAGCTGGGAACCTTGATACCCAAGTCAAATGATCCGTAAGTACTTTTGGTATGTATTTATGAATGCATGTGCTATCTGTCTATATGCCTGTTGATTAACTTTGTTTTTAATGTCCTCGTCTTCACACACACGAGGGTCCTTTACGGTCCTGCTTAGAGGGACCGTAAAGAATCCTGTGCTGTTTTGGTCAGCTGGTCAACTGACTCTGACTGTAGACCTTTGTCTCCTGTTTACCCCAGAGACATGCGCTGGAATAAGGGCACCATTCTGAAAGCTTCAGTGGACTATATCAGGAGGCTACAGCGGGAGCAGCAGAGAGTCAAAGAGCTTGAGCTCAGACAGAGGAAGCTGGAGCACACAAACCGCCATCTGATGCTTCGTATCCAGGTAGTTTTAGGGTATTTTATTCCTATATTCATCTACCAGAGGCTACAGTTAGCAGTTACAGTGGTAGTTAGCTGTATTTAATGTCATATTTATATTATATGGCTTCATATGGCTAGTTAATTGCTTGAAATCTCAACAATAATAAGATTGTCATGAAGTTTCAAACGTTAATGGTTCCCAGATGATGGATCCTAATGATTTAGATGATCCCCTGACTATTTTCTTCAACGACACCATGAGCTTTTGAGTTAAATGTCTCGACTATTGTCATGAAATTGCATTCATATTCCCACAGGATGAATTTGGTGATCCCTAGACTTATCCTGTAGCGTCATCATTGGGTTAAACTATTGCAAAACTAATGATATTCCCATCCGTCTCAGCTTGGCGCTGTGTTTAGTGCTAATTAGCAAATGTTAAAATGCACACACATTTAACAAAGATGGTGAACATGGTAAACATTATTATGATAGTATTTAGCTCAAAAGACTCACAGAACTGCTAGCATGACTGATTATCGTTCCCAGTGTAACATTAAGTTTATTAAATCACTAATATGTTGCCTACATCACATTTTGTTTATGTATATAATCATGTAGGAGTTGGAGATCCAAGCCCGTGCTCATGGTCTTACAGTAGTGTCATCCTCATCTCTCTGCACATCGGATTTGATGGCTCGAGCCATTAAACAGGAGCCTGTCCTCGGCGACTGCCCCTCAGATCTCTACCAGCACAGCTCGGGTCCTGACATGTCCCCCCCAACCACACTGGACCTCAACAACGGCACCATCACCTTCGACCATATTCCTGGAGACGCCGATGACCCTGACGCCTATGGAAACTCTAGGATCTGTAAAATGAAGGAACTGGTAAGGGACAACACCCTGTCGCCAGTTTCCCCAAGTGATCCCCTGCTGTCCTCTATGTCCCCAGATGGCTCCAACAACATTAGCAGCCACCCCAGTTCCTGCTCTAGTATGGAGGAGAAGGAGCATGGCTGTTAGCATTGTCCAATGCCATGAGCCATACTGACACTTTCTGTCTGTAGCATCCCATTAATGGGGAACCTCACCTTAAAGTGACTTTAAGGTATCTACATGACTAAGTGGATAAAGAAACTCAGAAGTTATTTTGATCTTGATTCCATTTCTTTTCTTACTTTTTGCCAATTTATTGTTGAGCTCCTATGTTCAAAAACTGTATGTTAATATGACTGAGACATTTCAGTTCCTCAATTGTACGGTGACAAATATGACAGTCTGCTGTCATTATACACTAGGGCTTATTTGTCCACGGCAAAAGAGATAACATACATATGTAAAAAAGTACTGGTGGAAAATTGCAAAAAGTTTAGTGTCATGTTCAAACTTGCCAAAAAGATGATTTACTTATTACAGTAAAGTACGTTTACAGAATGTTAGATTACTGACTCAGCCAGCATTACAGTGTTAAAATTCTCGTGGTTCCATTGCAAGAAAATGTACAAAATATAAACTGTTATTCAAATAGTATTTCATATTAGTTATTCCTTCTATTTAGATTTATATTATTTTTCACCCCACGCTCTTAATGTGTTCTGAAGACATAAATCAAACACTGACTCAATGATAAGTATTACTAGTGTTATTATTAAGTATTATATTATTATCTTAATTTATTTGGGGTTTTTCTTTTCTTTTATCCACTGAGACCTCATTTTGTCTGAGATTTATACTAGTACAGTACAGAGAATAGTTTTCTCGACGACCCACAAATTATTTGTTATCTTATTCTATTATGATCTCAGACATCACAACTTTAACTAGTTTTGATGAGTACAGGCCTTTATCTTTTCTCTTTTTCAAGAGTGTCCTGGCCAAACATAAAACAAGAACAAATTACAGAATTATAAGGTATCAGATCATATTTTAACATTTAAAACATGTACAAATATTGATTATGTACTACAGTATTCTTTAAACTGTGGGTCAGACAAAAAAGTTAAATACAGTTTGGTTTGGGTCCATATATGACAAAGACAATATGTACATTATACCTGGTGCACTTGTATTCAAATTGGCTCTTCTTTGTAAAACCTAAAGATGTCCTGACTTGATACATCATAATACGTTGTTTATATTAAATGTAAAATAAAATTGAAAAATGAATATTCTAAAATGTGGGTTACATGCTAACAAAGGATAACAGCAGCCTTCGCCCAAAATGTATCAATTACTTTGTAGATACTGATTTCATTTTGCAAAACTCTGATGTGAGTAGATATATACACAGGGGAATCTTCTTTATTGATGTATGTACATAACTGGTTGGTACCATATGAGACATTTTGTTAATGTTTGTTATATCTTGCCAATATCATAAAAGAAAACACTTGAGATGCTAATATATTGTATATAGTGCCTTTTAATAGAGAACATAAGAACAAATTTCTATTTTTTGGGGCTCTTGTGTGAAAACTACAGTAGATCCATTGATTTAGTTTTGCCCATGAATAATTATATCCCATTTGTGGGGCAGCATGTAGTATATGAAACTGTGTAAGAAGAAAACACTTCAAACTGTCAAGTTGTTTTGGTTACTTCACTGGTGTGTTTTAAACTTCCCTTTTAAATATTGTAAAATAATATTAAAATGTATTTTTAAAAAGGTATATCACACATCCACATTTCTTCAAGACAAGACATGTGCTCAGCATGAAATATCAATTTTAACAATCAGGCAGTGATAGAAACTTGTTTTAGCTTGTTTTTTCTTCCTTAAAAAAAGAATGCTGGTATAGGCTCCAGCTGCTCCCCACAGGAGAAGCAGGTACAGCATATGGATGAATGACATAGCGTATGGTCTCTGCAGGGAGGTTAAATTAATATCCCATTAGGTGTAGACTTTAATGCAACATAAATAACTGAATATGAGCAATGTGTCATCATGGCTTCCTAATAGGTCCCAGGATCATTGTCCTTTTAGAATTGTTGGCAAATTGAATTCTCTTTCTGACACACGCAAGTGGTTGTAATGAGATTAAAATATAAATTGTCTGTGACTTTGGCTTTTTTAGAAAGTTAAAAGTCACTTTTGTTTTGTTGTGAAATGTAAGGGGTTGGGCACTGTAGCTGCACCAGAGAGCCTTGTGACCTTGTGATCACATCCTTGGAAAATAAGTAAGAGCTTTCAGATGAACCTCCATGGACAGGTGATGTGTTCTACACTACAAAACCTCTCCAACTTGACAATTAATTTAGTCTAATATTCAGTTCAGTCACATTTTTTATTCTAACCTTTTTTTTCTCCTTTTCAACAATGTTCCACCTTCATATAACAATGATTTGAAATTTCCGCTGGGACAAATATTAACCTTGAAATATACTTTTCTTACAGGGACTTCTAAAGTCAATGGTTTCATAATGAAAACGGCTAAGATTGTGGTATTCAGTCTGAAGTAAAAGTAATTTGAAAGCTTTCCCGAATTCATCACCCCAAGGCAGAATTTATAAGAGGGGATGTTACCAGAGGCTTTTGCAAAGAGAAGTTCTTGGAATGTGGTTGAAAGTACTTCAAGGTCCAAACTGTTAGAAATACCTGTAATAACTGTGGGAAGAATTGCAACTCTTAATTACAAAAGGTTCTAACAGCAAAAAACAATGTTGGTTTGTTGAAATTACTTTGCAAAAAAGCTAGGCCAGGTGAAAAAAGTTACACTGTAGCTAACAGTGTTCCATATATGTTACACATACAACTAAGTTAACAATAAACTGTTGTTTTTACAACATTTTCTATATAATGTTCTCTTAGTGGGAAAACTGTGTTGAAAGTAACCTAAACTTGTCAGCTATGGCTGTCAGGCATTTTTAGAAAGGCTCAAGCATCAACACTAGTTAGACAGCTAGCTTGATTTAGGAGGCTCCCCACCATTTTATGGGTTGGTGAAAACTGCTGGAATTACAAACCAACTTAAATCTAAGGTCTTAAGCTTCACTAATCAATATTAGTGTTGATTCAGTCTTCACAAATGTTAGTGTTCCCACAAATAATTATAAGGTATTATTAAGTTTCTAATGAACTTGAAAAGTAAGCTTTTGAGCAAACTAATAACCAAAATATGTAAGTAGTTGGCTAATACAATATTTCAGTATAGTAGGGCCTCTTTTACAAGAGTCACATTTGATCAGTGGCCTTGCATTATTGTAGCCAGCATTGTAAATTACAGTCAGGTCCGTAAGTATTGGGACATCAACACAATTCTCATTTTTTTGGCTCTATACACCACCACAATGGATTTGAAATGAAACGAACAAGATGTGCTTAAACTGCAGACTTTCAGCTTTAATTTGAGGGTATTTACATCCAAATCAGGTGAACGGTGTAGGAACAGTTTCTATATGTGCCTCCCACTTTTTAAGGGACCAAAAGTAATGGGACAAACTAAACAATCATAAATCAAACTTTCACTTTCTAATATTACTTTTAATACTACTCCTTTCCAGTCAATTACAGTCTGAAGCGTGGAATGCATAGACATCACCAGACTCTGGGTTTCATCCCTGGTGATGCTCTGCCAGGCCTCTACTGCAGCTGACTTCAGTTCCTGCTTGTTCTTGGGCATTTTCCCTTCAGTTAAAATCACCAAAGTCATTAGGATACATTCTGTGGGAACCATGAATGGTGTTCAAAATGTTATGCTTATCCATGTTGAGATATAGTACTGGACATGGAAGTGAATGTTTTGGTGCTACAGGAAAAGTCAGGTGATGGCCAAAGTCATAAGGACACATCCTCTGGGGATCATGCATGTTTCTACCAAATTTCATGGTAATCTATCGTAGAGATATTTTAGTCTGGACCAAAATCATGGAACGACAAACTGACCGACCAAGTGACATTGCAATCTTCAGAGTCATGATGCTAGTGTGGCTAAATCTAACCCTCACTCTACTTCACTTGAGTTTCACTTTGATTTCAGGGTGGACTGTGATTGGTTTGTTGTGTTGTTACAATGTGACACAGAGGAAAAGTTGTTACATTTCCCAACCACAAGCATTTAGTCTAAACTGTGAGCTTTGCGAGGCAATGTTGTGTGCTAAATATGTTATTTCAACTGGGAATTAATGACTCCATATAAATGTCTGCACATATTCCTCCTATCTGTTGTGTGAATGATGGTGATGAGGATTTGGATGATTTAATGCTTGCATGAATCTGTGAATCAACCTTTAGCTCCTCTTGTATGTTATTTATGGCTGTGGCCAAAGCAATTGTACATTATAGCAAATTTTATCAAGAACTGAACATGGGCAGCAAATGGCTTGATGTATCTTTGTGTTGGTTTTTCAAGTAAGCAAGTTCAATATTGTTCAAATTGCAGTGTTTTTGATGTGAAACCAGTATTTAACTTGATTTTCCCTGTTGGGAGGTGGAATGCCAAAAGCAGAAGTGAACAACAGGGATTGCAATTAAGAAAAGCAACAACACAGATAAAGACAACATCGACTGAGTGAACCCATCTGAGATTGTATCACCCAGAAGCTATCAGAATCATCTTAAACTTTGTCCATGTACCACAGAGATTACTGGGGAGCCTGTAAGCCAAGACGTTTGTTGTTCTCTGGATATACTGCAAAATTCCTAGAAGGCAACAATTTCCAAAAGAACAACATTTCGACTTAAAATATAATCCAAATGGCTGACATAGTTTGTAATAAATAACATTTCATCAGTTAAATGCCAGATTAAACTCTCCATCTGCTGTTTGTTTAGCTACATCATTCTGGGATGGTTTTTAATTCTTTTCAGATTCTTTTTGGCCGTGTTTATAGGTCACCTTAGCCACTGCAATAACAAACAGTTGACAGTTTGTATCTTTGACATTGCTTTTGTGACAAAAAGTGAAAAATGAGGTCCCATGTTCCAAAAAGGGCCTCAGCCTCAAACAGGCCTTGAATGATGAAAGTCTTGGCTTGCTGCATTGCATTGCAGATTTGTCACTTCCTCCATGCTCTATCCTGAACCCGAACCAAATCTCCTTCACACTGTAGACTGCTAGACCTCACCCAGCTGTGATGGATATAGCTGTCTGAATAACTGCTAGATTTCAGCCTGTAAGACAGCAGGCGGACTCACGCTTGAGACAAAACACTAAACTTTCAAGTAAACACGAGTTGATCATCTAAATTATGAACTATGGCAAACTTTGTGAGAACTTTGCTTTTCATTATGTTACAAGTTACAAGATTTAATTTGAACACACTCACCACTTTTGGCCATATGTAATTAACATCATGCACTGAACCAAAGTGATGGGTGCTGTGTTGCTTCCCCTGCAATATTTAACCATGTGCTAACACTCATAACAGTATGTTTATTTTAAAACTGTCATTAGCTGAAATACTTTTTTAATGCATTTTAAAGATTAGACCATTTCTCTGTAACAAAAATCTGACATGTATTTATTATCTGTTGACTGGACCATTGTCATCCCCTGCACACATTTACAAAAAATCTATCCTGTTTACAGCTCATTCAAAACTCACCTGCCATAGTTTAAACTGGAAAAAAGAAATCACATATTTTACTGACCCTGGCACCCCTGCACTGGCTACCTTTTTGTTTTTAGGAATTGATTACACCTTACTGATTTCTTTTAAAGCCTTGAGGGGCCTTGCCACTTGACTTTGTAGTTCCTTATTTTCCCCCTTGCTTCCTTTTCTGAATCTTTTCTGCTGCTTCTTTTGCCGCTGTAAAAGAATCAGTCTTTTCAGCAAAGACTGTATAACCACTTTATAGGCTATAGGTAATTTCATGACGTGTCTCTGACTGAACTAATACTAAAGTCAATATTAGTCATAATACATTTTATGATTTCCCTTCTTGGATACCTTTCATTAGAATAGTCATATTCATATTCATACATATAGTCATATTTTAGTATATATAGTATATATAGAGTATATATAAAGAACAATGTGGTATAAATATATTTTCATGTCATTACAAAAAAGCACATAAAATATACTAGATGTCATCAAGGGTGTTTACTTTATAAATACATAGATCCAGTTATCATTTTTGAGTCTAAGCCTTTAAACAGAATGTATTGGACAGCATGAAGGAAAAAACATGTATGTGAGAGTCACCAGATGTCGAATGGAGACCGCTGTCCACGTATACTTGTCTTACCTGCCCATGAAAAGCCAGAGAATAGGATTTCACTGTCTATGCTAATGCAAAATTCAGCCAGCAGAGCGTGACTGTTCCCATGACTGTCTACAGCTGAATGATGGATACAGCTGTCTGACTGAATGACTCCCATGTGTGCTTACCCATCATGTTATGTGTACTGTGTGTTTCTTCTCTGAGTGTGTGACTATACCAGGCTGAAGATGAAGGATACATTTACATCTCACTGACTTGTGTGTTAATGTATGTGTGTATGCTGGTGTTTGTTTGTTTAGGTGTGTTTGATTTGTGTGACTTTGCAGTGGTGGAAGATGATGGATGTGTATGACAGGTGTCCTGTAGGTGATGGATGGCAGATATTTCACTGTACAGGCGCAGCAGGCAGCAAGAGAATCATTGACTTGCTGTTTAAAAAACTAGAATTACTCGGGTATATGGTATTCAACTCAGGGGACAATTTGAATAAGATTTGAAAGATACAATAAAAGTTTTAATGATGCTTGTGGAACTGGGTCACAGAACTGCTCATAGTTAAAAGAAACAGCAAAGAAAACTGAGATTTAAACAGAGATCAGTAATTGCAATTTAAACACTAACAAAAATAAAATGTATGACTGAAGTAAAACTTACAGCATAAATAGAATCAAGACCATCAAAATGAAAACTGGTCAGTTCTGTGTTACCCTCGCTATAAATACAAAAGAACAAGCATGCCTTCAGTTTCATTAATTAAATCTTCTTGGATTCAAACCACATAATAATCAACTCAAATGGTTATGGCTAACATAACCATATATATAAAACAATCGACTTTGCAAATGTTTTATGTGGAAGGAAATGCATTAAATACATTTGTCAGACCTTAAGGATACACAATATGTTTTTGATGAGTAACCCTGAAAGTTCCAAAAGGTACCTTTTAACTCACTCTTACTTACATTTAAACAACATTCAGTAAAGACGTTGTGAGTAGAGATTCACTTAATCAGATGTCCCTTTTTGCTGCACGTTAGCTTAATCACATTGTGATAATTTTATTTTTCTTTTATGATCATTATATACATATACATACATACATACATACATACATACATACACATATATATATATGTGTGTGTGTGCGCGCCTATACCTATATGTGTATCCTTTGTGTCTAATTCAAAACCTTATTTTTTTTTTTTTTTACACCTTTGGCTAACCATGACAGCATGATGTTACTAGTTTTGTGTTTGTAAACACCTTGACCATGGTCCTGTTAGCCATTTGTCTGATGAAAATGATGCCTGTTAATCCTGTTTGAACCTTATTTTTCCTTTTCCTTTTCTTAATATGTTATACTGCACCTTTGGTTCTGTTAATTTGACCCAGACCAGGGAACAGAATGATACATTACTGCCGTTTAGTCCTGGTGTGATTTGTGTTCACACTGACTGACAATAAAACTAAAAGCTGTAAGCATGAAGTCATATTGAAATACAGGTAAATCATTGATTGGACAGTTTTGACAACGTTCAATTGTGCCTAAAGCCCCTAGGAGCCCCTCTGCAAAAGAAAAGTCCCCACTTATTGAGAACTTGTTTCAAGTTTATCCTATGAATCCAAATTGAATACTGACATGTCTCTGTCTAATGTTACTGATTAGCAAGTGTCAAACTTACATAATAACTGTCTCATAAATAGCTGCAAGCACATGCTGCTGAGAGAATACATTTTTGTGGCTTGTCTCTTTGACATTTTCTCTCTGTCTCTTTCCAGGATGAAGGACACTAGTAAGAAGAACAATATTTTCTCTCAGTTCAGGAAGAATGACAGAGACAAACAGAAGCTCATAGAGACTGTGGTCAAACAACTGAGGAGCCTGGTCAACGGCATGTCCTTCTAAACACAAACACACACATATACCAGGGTGACGTGCGTGTAACAAAGAGATATAAAGAATTAAACATGCATGCAGTCATATGCACACACTGAACTGCCAATACACTCACAAAGGAAGGAGATTTTCACACATGTAATGAAGTGATAACACACAACATGACAGTGACTGAACCACACAGGGATTTTACACACATGTACACACATTAAAGGGACAGATAGACAGCTAAGATACATGCACATAACTTGAAGGCACAACAATAAACACACACTGCACAAGGCATGCAGGGAACAGACTCCTAGTAAATATGACACACACAAAGTCATATCCTCTCCTTAATGTTATACCTGACTGAATACTCGGTATGAATAACTCTCACACACACCTGTATTAAATAGTTTACTGACTCTCACAGGAGTGAACAGTAAAATGCTTGTAAAGTATTTTTAACGACTATGACAAGACAAACTATGTTTTGTACATTTGTAAGAGTGTAATGATTGTAGTTGCAGAGGGAGACTGGTACAGCAGAGGAAGTGACACTCACAAGTACTGGGACAATGAGGTCAATGGGTGCCCTGAGATAACTGTTATGATATGGCGCTATATAAATAAAATAGAATTGAAAGGTGACTTACTGCACTACAAGTGAAGGGAAGTAACCGTTTTCTCATAAACCCATATTATACATTCAACATAACACTTTTGTCCTCCATGGGTGAAGGTGGAATTGTTCCCTTGTATTAACTGATTTAACAGATTATCAGTAGAGCATTCATTTCATTTTCGTTTCAAAGCCACCTTCTGACAAGAATTAGATAAATATAAAAAAATAGATAGCACAATAGATAAAAATTCCCAATAAATGAATATGGCTTGTGCTACTTTCTGGTGTGACAAGGCTCTTAATCTGGTTTCTCCAGTCTCTTCGTTTTAGCTTGATCCAGGTAACCTTTATAGCAGGTTCTGTTGAATAACTATAATATCATAAGAAACGTAATAAACCATACTCTGATGGTTACCCTGGCATTAATACCACTGTTACTGTTTGGTTTCGGCCTACTTCCACTAAAGTATGGGTATAGAAATGGAAGTTAAGCTGAACTCATTGTCCCAGTACTTTAACTGTTGTTATCATGTATACATGTGTGCAGAATCGGTGGTGTTGAAATCATGGAATGAAGAATATATAAATGGATGATGACGTATTTAAAGACTGATGTTCATAAAAAAATTTGATGTTTTGTTGAACTCCTTGGTGGCTTTGCTTGCTGTTTGTCTTCTTGTACATTTAAACCAACCTCCTGAGACAGGACCTCACAGTGACTGAGCATGGAGGAGTTCAATGTGTGCTTAAACAGATGTCACAGCCAGTAAACATGATACAACTTGTTTGCAGAGAGGGGTGAGTCTTTGACACCCAGATTGTAGTTGGAATCTACATTATCTACAGATTGTAGTTGGAATGTACATTATCATGTGCAAACGTTCTTTGCACATGATAATGTCAAAAATGATGAAAATCTGAAGTGTCTTTTTAGATCATTGGTCCATCTTGTAGGCATACACAGCTTGGAAAACATAACAACACTTTCCCAAATAATGCAATCTGTTACAACACACAAATTCATGCTGTCAAAGGCCGGGTCACTGCAGGTTGTTTACTGGATTGTATTAGATAGCAAAGGCTCCAAGGAGCTGACGAGGACTTGGGGTTGAAGTGGCATTGTGACCAGTAAGTAAGTAATCTTATTGGAGGGTTTGCATGTGATGTCACCATATGAAAAACTCACAGGAAAATGACACCTGGTATTAACAGGCAATCATTAATGCCAAATATTGCCAAATCGTCAAATGTTTGGTGTAAATGCAGGCAGAACACATAGCAGTCAGAATGTGATTGGATCAGCCAGACCAACTCTGGAGGTGTATTGTGATGTAAATGACATCTGTACAGTCTGCAAATATTCTTAAGGAAAAAATCCACCCAACAAGTTGATAGGCCAAAAGGCTACAGGCAAGTCCTTCGTCTTCAAAGGAACATTGAGTAGAACACCTACATCATCATCACTTGAGGAGACTGGCAGAACCGCTATGACGTGCAAGACAAGAGTCAAATGACCAGCGGGGTTAGCTGAGCCAGCACAAATGCTAGGAAGCTTCTCAATTGTCTCTGATCACCGCTTGTGACGTCAGTTTCATCATTTAGCCTTGTACACAAGGGGCTATCTCAAAATGTATGACAACGTGTGTAAAATCACTTTCCCATTGAAACACCCAGTGCAGTATAAACAGGGCTGCCGTCTGCTGTCCGTGTGAGTTATCATCGATAACTCTGATGACCTTTACTTGTACAAGACTGGTTTTCCCCAGTATCACAGCTGTACTCAGTGGTGGTGAGGGTGGTCAGGTGGGTGACATCAGTACATGCCCTTTTCCTTCCTCTGTAAATCCTGTTAGTTGAAGGGTTAAGGACATTATTTATTTGACATTAACTACAGTTTAGTCTTACAACCCACTCGAAGCTATTTGATTGATTCATACTAACAAGAAAGCAAGGCCCACATAGGGAATTATTAGTGATTATATATACATATATATTTAAAAGTTCAGTAACTTGCATTTTAAATTCTTTCTTTATGTTCCTCAGGGTGTAATGAAGCTTTAGAATATCATAACCCACGTATATCCAAAAAGCACAGCAATAATGAATTGGTTCCTTTACAGCCTCGCAGGCAGGTTGATGCTCACCTAAAACTTGCACATGACTTCTGATGACAAACATTTTATAATGACTGTTTCTATTCTATTTATGTTCTGGGTCTGTGCTCAACTTTCAGCAGGCATTGTTGCACTGAAACTGATAGAAGATTTTTTTTCTTTTAGATTAATTTCTTGCCTTTTTAAAAAAAAAGTTGCTTGTAAATGCCACTGTATATACTGCATATTTTGTAAAGAAAATATTGCAGCAGTTTGCCTGCTACAAACAGAATTGGAGGTTGACACTGTGAAATGCACGTCCAACAACACCTGAAGTAAATATGTAATTAATAAGTCTGAATTTGCGTTTGTTGCTTACTTGGTGAATACAATTGAGGAGCTCAGTGATTTATGTTGGTACCTTCTCTCCACTCATTTGCATGGACAATGTTCTAGCATGGACCCTGTATAACATTCCAATAAGTATGTAAATACTGGTCCTAAAGATTTCAACTAACTGCTCAGAGATACAGGTCCAGATTCACACCTCCTGTCATGAGTATAAAGTGGTTCTCCTGGTTTGGAGGGGTGTACAATGCCTGTCATACAGCGCTCCCTCACCTGCTGCGCATTCATGCCCATTTTACCACCATTTCTCAAATAATGGCCAAGTCTCAAAGAAATCAGAACCAGCCAGGATAGGCGGATATAATGCCTCAGATAGTAATGTACATTTCCACATTACTATTTCCATCAGTACATTAACAGTCATACTCACCACTCTGCTGCTCTCACTTTCTCTTTCTACTACAAATAATGTTTTCATTACAGTACAGTTTCTTTCAATACTGTTTCACTACTTATTTCAAATTATTTGTTTCTTATCGCTTCTAAGGTTCCATCAGGGCAACTCGAGACTTCCTGCAGGCGTTTCACATTTAAAGCCTACCAGAAGAAAGGGCAGGAATATGCCCTTTGAGCAACTGGAAGACTTTTAATGTGAAACGTGTTTGCAAGATGTGGTGAGTTTCATTTTCAGTAACTTAACAGCAATTGAAAAAATGGGAAGCCATTGGGGAAAAAAGCTGGGTAACAGTAGCACGAGGGTGAGAATGGAATGGATATTTATAGATATTTTATTTATTTATATATATATATATTTCAGCCAGAGACTGGGCTTCAGATCCTGAGTCCTGCGTGTGGTTAGGTTTAGGCAACAAAAGGCCTTTCCTTAAGGTATGGGGAAGCTAGTAATTTCAGTTAAATGTTAATAAACGCATCCTGTCGCATGCTGTGTGTGCCTAAACATACCATAATGCAGAAAACAAATACGTTGTCAATGAAGATTTTACTGAAACATTCAGTATCTGTATTTCCCACTTGCCAGATGCATTAATTAACATTACTCAATTAACAATTTTTCTGGGCAGCATTACATTTCCTTCTACACATATCTGCTGTTGCAAATTAGTTGTATATAAAATTGTCATTTTAAAACATGATCCAATATACTTAGAAAACAAGGGCATTGGAAATAAACGTCTGCTTTTTTCTGCAGATGAGGGAAGTATTTGACAGTTTAATGTATGCTCATTAATATACAATGTGTTACATAATTTGAGGCAACAAGAGAAAACCTTTGTGATTTTTGTTTTAGCAGCATTTCAAATGTTTCCTGGTAGATCCAAAAAATCAAGGTTGCCAATGATTTCAATTTGAATAAGAAACCTGCAATGTTGTTTTTCTTGCCTTCCACAGAAGTGGAGAGAGGGTACATTTTGATATCCAAAGGATTCCTTGCTTTACCTTTGTCATTGTTCTCAGTAAGACACCCTGACTGAAATTATGTTTAATTAGTTGTTTTTATTTTGTGTGCTGTAATAAAATGTATACAACAGTAGCGTCTGTTTGTTCTTTGGTCCAGTACAGCTGAGTAGACAGCAGATGGTTAACACTGCCCAGCATATTTCTCTAACAAGAGGTGTCTGAGCAGCTACTCTCCAGATTGCCATGATATTTGGCATGGGTATTCAAAGACCCCTGAGGATTCCTTCCATGGCTTTCTCTGTGGGGCTACCATCGGGCTGGTCCATTTATACAGTGGATATTAAGTGATAACATTTTATTACAACTTGGGTCTTATTTTTGCACAACAGGGGAAACAAAAGAAAGAAAACATTTTTGTCATTCATTTTGAAAAATGTAAATTTTAAATGATTGGCCATAATTCTTACTGCAAATTGAAGCCACAAAAATGTTGGCATATAGTCAGTAATAAACACAAAATGCAATGTCAATAATGCTCCATGGTTATTACAAAAGGCTGTAACCTTTCAAAAAGTCAATTTATGTCATGTTCATGAAGAGTTTTGTATATTTATGATTAATTTAAATCAAGCAGTTAGAGTTCCAGATATTTGATATGAACCTTTTCTTTCATGCTAAGTCAAGACTCATGCTATTCAGGTTTTACTCATTAGCTCTCTGTTATGCTGGAGGTTCATCCATCAGCAGTGAAAGCAACTGCCAGGGCGCTGGATAAATCATGGATGACTGCAGGTTCTGCAGGAGGGGCACAAAACCTAAAGGAACATTGCAGCGGGACTTGTAACATGGATTCCAGTGAGGTTGTCACAAATGGTTTAGTTAGCATGTTTATGTCCAGAGACATGCCTAACTTTGGTCAAACAATGTTGGCACACAATTTTCATCCAATCCACTCTTTGTCCAGTGTTGCTTTAACTTACTGGGAAATCTTAATACTTCCAAGTAATAGAACTAAATGACAGTGGAGAGTCTTACAGCTCTGGTTTCTCGATTGCATTCACCATATGAGCTCTACTATTAGCGGCTAACCCATGTATATCTAGGAGGTGATTTAGAAAAAGGGTTTTTTTTTGTAATTTAGGGGAACTGACCAAAGAAAAATAGTGCCTCTTCTTTTACTAAACCACCAGTCACAACCCCTATGCTTTGTATGGTCTCCCCCTCCCTCTTCCACTTTCTCTGTCTTACACAAAGACAGAAGCGTCACTTGTTCCGTGGAGGCTTTCAGTCATCTTGTATCTCACTCTCGGAGCCTCAATATATTCCACCACAGATACGCTAACTGGGAAACAGCAAGTGAACTTTGGTCTGGGTCATCGTTTGAATGTGAGGATGCCTGTCGCCGCAGATGTAATGAGGCGAGAGACATTTGGAGAGCTCTATTATCACTGGACAGCAGCCACCCTGCCAACACATACTGAAATGTGTTTGTTTTACTCAGAAAGTTACTGTGCACTCTCAATGCTAATGTCTTGTTACGTTCTGCCACTATTCTTCTTTAACAATGTGACACTTCCTCCACCTCTCCACACCTAGTAAAGGTGGATTTATCTCTCAGCACACACTTGCTTGAATACTTCAGTACAAATATCAAGGCCAGCATTTATCAAGTGTCTGATAAAATCACATCCAACTGGCCAAAACTTCTCAGAGTGATGCTTTTCTGGTCCAACTTTTAGTTCTAGGAGTAAAGGTACAAGTTAGGAACTTATTCCTGACTGTCCCGAGCTGCAGAAGGGTGCTGCCCTGACAAGAGTTACTAGGAGATGGATGCAGGTAAACACATTTTGTGGTAGGAGAGATGTTCATTTGTGATAATAGGCTTTGGCAAAAGTTTAATAGTTTTTGTGACTGACCTCATGCAGGATGCAAAACAGAGCACATGCTTTCTCCATAAAACAGGAAGGAGAACAGACAGTAGTACAGTACAGTTCTACATAGAGATGTAAAGTAATAGTCGTGGGAATGGTAATGGTATTGATGTTAATATTAATAGAAATAATACTAATAGAAATATAATAATAGTAATACTAATCATGAGAGCAATAACAATATTAGCAGCATCGGCTGTTAAGTCGGAGCACAGGGGCAGCAGGTGCAACTCTACAGCTCCAGAGGCAGAAAAACCTGCAGAAAGGGGAGAGAGGAGAGAAAGCACACAGCTACGGGAACAAGTTGAATTAGTAAAAAGTATTAATGGTATATGAGTGGGTACAAATGGAGAGGGAGAGGAAGAGAGAGGAGCTCAGTGCATCCTAGGAAGTCTCCCGGCAGTCTAGCCTTATAGCAGCATAACTAGGGGGGGGGCTCAGGGGTCACCTGATAACACGTTATCATAATGTTTACTTGTGTTGGTGAGACAATAATGTCACACTGTCCCAGGAGTAGTCCTTCTGATGCTGAAAGTCAGTGCAGGAAGCTTTATTACATTCCCTTGGGCTTCTGGGATACTTAATAAAAACAATCCTAGATGACAATTAAGTGACTGCACATTTGAACTCTGACTAATTATGTCTGGGTGAAACCAGCAGCGTTCCTGTGTCAATGCAGTGGGGGGGCAGTTTCCTTTCTGCGTGTCAACAGGAGTGACAAGTATTTTAGTGTAGGGATCAAAGGCTTTAACAAGGCAGTAAACAGCTTTTATATTCACTTCAACAATACAACAGGCAGACAGAGGAGGAGGAAGAGACACATACCTCCACTGACCCAGGAACACATCCACATGGTCTGACCTCAAAACAGACTACCAGTACTGTTACAATATATCAGCCTTATTGTATCTTCTCAAAGCTAATGAACCTTTTTCCTTCAAAATATTGTAAGATACATTAGCTTCTTATGTAGTTGCTGTTCTTGACTGTTTCATTTTATTCACAAAAACTATAATTAAAGGGACACCCCACCAGTTTTACACATAAAGTTGAGTTTGATTAGGGTTATTTTGTCATACTGGAAAGCTCCTCCAGAGCCACAGAAGATACAGGCTGAGCATGTGACTCAGGAGGAGCTTTCCAAAGTATGAAAAAAGAATCATGATGATCAGCTTGATCTGAGACTTATACATGTGTTGTAAAACGTTAAAGACAGAAAGCCTTACAAACTAGAAAAAAGAGGGTACCTTGAATTTAGCTATCAAATGTACACCTACTCCATACTGTATGTTGCCTGTAGTGTACAAAATTACAGATATATAACTGTAATAAACATAAAAAAGACATCTCTGCAGTTGGGTCTTTGTAAATATAAGAGTTGGTCACTAGCTAGCTTAGAAATGGAGATGCTAATGTCAACAAACCATCGGCACTCACCACAACAACAACAAATAATGAATGTAAATGTAAAGGTACAAAGCAAAGGTGTATAACTAACGATTGCTTTGCTGATGTATTGTCATTTTGTGGCATCCTTGTTGGTTGTAAGGAAATGGAATACATTTGTTCATAGAGCCCAGTGTCTGGGAGGTGCCTCACTTTTACGACACGTTTATTTTTGAGTTGTTTCACTGTGTTTTGTATTCTGTAGGATTTGTGCTGTAGAGCTCCTTGAGCATTGGTGTACAAGGGTAGTTTGGCGAATCTGACCAGGGATCTAGCTGGTGGGCTTTATGTATTTTCTTTTTGCTTTGGTTCTTTTGTGAGGCCACTTGGTGGTCTTGATGCTTTTGGTTGAAAAGCATCATAAGCTGGCACACTGAACTATGTACTCCTCCAACCAACTTCCTTGTGTTTGGAGCTGTTTTCACTCAACAAAATAATATTTTTGTATAATAAAGATTGGTATTTGAATTTCATGCTGTTTCCTAGTAGTATATGCTTTCACAGCATTCCGATCTGCAGTCTGTGGCTAGTGGGTGCCACAGTAGCAAGTTGCCACTGTCTACCGTGTTTTAAACTTTGTCTCTTATAGAGACATGGAGAAGCTGTTGCACCCCCGTGTTTCAATGACATCAAGTAGCCACCATCATACACCATCATTACTTTCTGTTTTCAGTTTCGCTTTTGTTACTTCCTGAATATCCTGAATGTGTTTGTTAGTGTAACAGCATTCCCTTGGTCTGTGACAGCAATTTTTTAAAGGTGTTCAGTGACATCACAGGTTTAATACACAAAGCAAAGAACAATCAAGATGTTTTCTGTTTCCATTATTCTGTCAACTTTTGTGTATTTCAGACTATTTCTTCTGTCAGCAAGGTGCTCATTGTTTCAATGACGTGGCTGGTATACCTTGCATTAAGAGGTATATTATTATAAAATTTGCGCTACAAAGAAGAAACAGACAAATGCAGGGAGACGGTGACATCAGTAGACAAACTTTCTGCTGAACCAGGAGCCTGGCTCTCGCTCTCACTTCCTCCTGCTGGGAATGCGCCTCAGATCTGCACATCAAAATACAAATCCCAGAAGTCAAGAAAAGCAGTTACCATAAAGCGTGTTATAAATCAGTGCAAATGCAAGCTTACTCACCTATAGCTGAAGTATTCTTCAGCACAAAGAGTGATGACAGTGATACTAAGGGAGTTTTGCCAATTTTGCCTTTTTTGTCATTGATTCCATAACTGACAGCAAGGACAGCAAGTGGCATATGTTGATATGTAAAATATCATTAAAACTGCATTGTAATCACAACACTGACATATTATCACCCTATAAAGTTGATATATAACATGTTTTTTATATATATAAATATATATGATCTGTCTTTGCTTTGGATCTCTGACAGTAAAGAGACACTCTGCCAGTC
>JAVQJL010042880.1:0-19072 GCA_036024295.1 Nannoperca obscura
CACTCGGAGTGCACCCACCCCACACCCACATGCACGACCCTCTCGAACACTACACACACACACACACACACACACACACACACACACACTTAGACACCAGACACAGGCCCCCCAATGGCAAAATACCTTTTTATCCCTTACAAGAGTATCCTTTATTTTTCTAAGAGTGTGGCTCAATCAGACTGAAATATTTGTCCGCCTTTTCCTGAAGTGAAACTCTTGCATGTGCAGCTTTCATGTATGGGGGGGATCCACAGGGTCCTTGTACACAATGGGACCTCTGTGAAGAGCCCCTGTTAGCATGGTACTGAGAGGAAGTCCCTTTGCCCTCCCTTTTGGTTGAAACTGCTTTCTCTTTGCACCTTTGCTTGCTAAGGTTGTGCCTTAGCTGCAGATCTGACTTCAGTCATTGGATACCATTACAGTCTGACTTGACGGAGAATGAGCTGATCACACCGATGTCAGTGTGCATTTAAAGAGAGGCTATACCCTCTTAGACTATATTGAGTGTCCATCCAACAAAAAATAAGATACACACAGGATACTACCGGCCAGCTCTACCTAGTAGGTTTTATTTAGCCATGATTTTGTCTTGACATGCCCAACTCTCTTTCTCTTTCTCTCTCTCTCTCTCACATGGTAACTCTAGACCTTTTGATGAGTGAGGAGAAAAGGACGTAGTGAGAATGCCAGAAATCCTTCTGCACCTGCCATATAAACTGGGATTTATATTCAGGGATTTTCTTCTGGCCAGCATTCTCAAAAGGCAAAGAACTGGATAGAAATTTGCCCAAAATATCTCGGCTCAATGATTGATGGCCACAGCATAAGTCCTGCAGAGTTGGTCCACTATGTAGAAGCATTATTGACAGTGAGATGGAAATTTCATGCCATTAGAAACATGGACAATGTTTGAGTGCTAATTGTGGAGATTTGGCATATATCAAAAGATTTCCATGAATTAAAGATTTCACGTTTGCACGATGTAATGTCAAATGTGTACACTGTGAAAATCATTTATTTTAGTCAAAAGTAACGTAGATAAAATCTGGCCACATAAGCTGAAGTCTGAAATAGTGATACTATTCATGGAGTGGTTTACAGGACACCAACAGTGGGAGCAGATCTGTGCTGTCTGTGCTGAAACTGACCATTAAAGTGGATATCTGTGTGATACTTATTTCCTGACAGTTTATAGCGATAGTGTATAGGCAGTAAGAAGTACCGATCCATGCATGTTATTCCACAGTAATATAATTTCATAGCTCAAGAATGTGCAAATGAGTCATTCAAGAGAGACACACAAAATATTTGGGTTATAGCTAGACAGCTCATCTAATAGGAGTTACTGGGATGATCGGTGAAAAAGGGTATGTGGATGATGATCTACTGTATATTCACTTTATAATGATTAGATTAGTTCCAAAAAGTTATTATCTAATATATCGGAATAATGTTTGGTTTGAAAAACTCAACAGAATGTTATGGTACATGAAAACTGCAGGCTTCCACAAATATTTACAGTTAGGTTACATTAATGCAAAATGCTGGAGTTATAAAAGAAAAATGACAGTGAGGCACATTTTTATTTAAATTTTATTCAAGTTTTAATCAAATTGAAGACAATTAAAATAAAATCTCTTGCTCAGCGTATTCAGAACAATCATGACCAGAATTAAAAAGTGTGTTGGCATTTTTTAACAGTTATCACATATCATTTGTATACAAAACATTAAGGAATATTGGCCATGAATATTCACACGACTGTCAGGTTGCTACTTATTTTTCTCCAATATTAAATAAAAATAAATTACCTACAGTAAATATGCATATTTGTAGAATAGAGTAATAGACTTAAAAAAAGTAAGACCACAAACCTAGAAGACAAGACCATTAATTTGGCTTCAAATCTACAAATATAAAGCAAAGGTTTTCCTGGAACAATAGAAAAGATTTTAAAGTGATATTTTGCCTATGTAACATAAGGGTTGCCTCCTGCTCAAAGAAGCATAATGACAATGAGTCTTCAGAGAGCTCCATATGACATTAATACATACATCTTATCCATCTAAGTCACTGTCAGTCATGCTAAATTGTAATCAGATTTTCATTCTGAATTGTACATGCAGGTGTTTTTTCCAACATAAGGCACAACTAGTGGTCCACAGATTACACCCCCAATAAAGCTTCTAACTCGTCAGTTCCTTGTCTATTTTGTACTTTCTTTTGGATTTAATCCAACTGAAAAATCTGTGTCTTCTTCTCTTCTGGAACTGAAATTAACATTTCCCCAAGTCCCAGCAATAAAGGTTGGTTCCAACTAGTGTCAAATATTTGAGCTGAACATGCAAATATTACTCATGTCATCATTTATGTTGCATGGATGCACAGACGCCATTTATCAGATCAGCATCCACACTGCCAAGTCATCATTTGTGGGAAATTAGAATTAGCCTACAACATGCTGATGATTTTCTCTTCTTTTATTTAGATGACAATGGACCTCAGGAGACGGAAGCACAGAATGACATCCCTGGGAATTGGTGGCTTAATCTCATTGCCGTCAAGCCTGAGGTAGCGCAGTCGAGGAACACTTTCATTGATGGAGTCGTCCACAGTATCGACGGGGACAGGACAGACATTGGAGCCACTTACACCTGCAAATACACAAAGGGAATTAATGTTATAAGACTGACAATAACATTAGAGAATCCCTCTCTGATAAACTATCCTATTCAATAGATGCTTAAAAGATGAAAAGTTATGCATTGATGGCAGATGGAATTACAGACTTACTTTTGATATTGTTGTGGTCCAGGTGAAGGTGTTCAAGGCCTGAGGGAATGAGGGGAACCTCAGTAAGCTGGTTGTGGGACAGCTGCAAGTCCAACATGCTGGAAACATTAAACACACTTTTGGGAACTCCACTACTGCCAAGCTTGTTGTGGTTGAGCCTCAGAAATGCCACTTTTGGCAAACCTTTGAAGTAACCAGCTGGGATCTTGTCAATGTTGTTGCCATCAAGGAAGAGCTGGGTGGTGGTGGGTGGTAAGCCAATAGGCATGCTATTCAGCTGGTTCTTGGCTAGATTAATTTGCACCAGGTTGTTCAGACCCTTCAGGCTCACCTCAGTCACAGCATCATCCATCAGCTTGTTCCCCTGGAGATCTAAGAGGTTAAGCTTATCTAGACCAATGAAGACACCAGCAGGGATCTTGGAGATGCGGTTGCGAGACAGACGTAGATGCTCCAGGCTGGCCGGTAGGGGAGATGGCACAGAGGACAAGAGGTTGTCATCCATGTAGAGGTGTGCCAGTTGAGACATTGTACTTAGGACACCTTCCTCCACTCCCTCACTAGTGATTTTGTTGCGGTTTATGTTCAGCCAGCGCAGCGATGTGGCATTACGCAGGGCATCTGCTGACAGCACTTCAATTAGATTGTTCTGCAAGTAGAGATACCATGTGTATGGAGGGATTTTGGGAATGCTCTTCAGGCCTTTATTGTCACAGTAGACAGCATGAGGAAAGTTTGGGGGGCACTGACACTCTTTAGGGCAGGCTTGGATCTGGGCCATATATTCCTCATAAGGCATGTCCTGGTTGAGAACTGGCCCAACCAGGCACAAGATGCAGAGAAGACTCAGGAGAAGTGCCATTTTGCTGCCCAACCTATGATGGAAAAGGAGAAAAAACAATATTATAGACAACTGTATAATGTGCTACACTATGTTACACAGGCTTTTAGGCTGAAGGGCAAGAGGGCATCTGAATGCTCTAGACAGCCAAGGTAAAGAGGATCAGATAAGATGTTATAATTTGCAACGGATTGGGGACTTTGAGGAATTAGGATCACCTGTAACTGATGACCCAGACAATTGTTTGCATTTGAGAACCTGTGTCTACATCTCACCTGTTGTAAGGTTTTCACATTCTAGAAATCTAACATTCAATCACCTAAAATATTGCAAATCACATGGCTAACATCAAAAACAAATGAATTAGCTGACTAAGTGTTCAGAAATGTACACTCGTTAAAACTGTGGTCCAACTTAACCACCACCAGCATTTGTATTCTTCTCTACCACTAATGTCATTATCATTAAATTCCACTGGCAGATGCCAACAGAACAAGGTAAACTGCTCTTTCCGTGTCATTACCTTTCCTGCCAATGACCCTTAAAGCTCCAAAGACAGGATGCAGAGCCAGGTCAACTTTAATTGCATTAGGAAAACCTTAAAGGTCAGACTTGAAGACTTTGCATGTTATAAAATGCATGCTGTTTATCAAGGTTTGACTGCAACATGTATGGCTAAGCCAGTCACTCTAGGTCCATTTGCTTTGGTTTGTACAGCTGATACAAAGATGAATGCAAATAAACAAATAAGCACACATTTCAGCTAAGCACTGCACATATTCGAAAGATGGGATACAATGGATGCCATGAAATGGCTAAGTGCAAAAACAAAAAACCAGTGAAACGACCAAAATCTGAAGTCAGCTCTACCATCTTCTATCTAATCATTTCTTATGCTTCTAGTTGATTCCTCTCAGCTGCCATCTGGTGCTTGTTTAAATTCTTGATGCACTCCACGTTTGTCTGGAACTCATTATGGGTAAGCCACTCTTTTCCATGAATGGTCGCACTTAAAAGACAAAGCCAGCACACCTGTTTTGAGAGATGTGCCCCTGCTTTCTCACTGAACATTGGTAAAAGCTTTTTGGCTTGGTTTTGGTGTACAACACGCAAATGATAAAAAAACGTGATTCATACATCCATAAAGATAAAACCCAATCACTAAAGTTGCAAGGAAACCATCTACCAAACCTGTCATCCAAGTGTATCAGTTTCTTTGCTTTCCAGAAACCCATCTTACCTTAAACTCAGCAAGTTCTCTCTTGTCTTTGTCCTTCCTCAGCAAGTTATCAAGTGTAGTCCCAAGTGATGAGGATGTACCTCTGACTTCCCTGTATTTGTACCACTAGTTTTTTCATTCACCGTGTGCCAGCCTATCACTCATGATGACCAACGCCTCTCTTGTCCAATCAGATTCTTCCAGGATCAAAGGTCATAATCCCATGGAGGTGTATAGTGTGGTAAGCCTTTTCAGAACTTGAGACATGGCCCACTTAGTAACAGGCCAATGCAAGTCTATGTCTTCTTTGTTCAACATGCACAGCCCTTTGTCCCTTGGATGGCATGCTTGATCTCTTTTTAACACCACCCATAAATCCCTACGAGTCCTTTGCCGAGCTTTGTGCTAATTTTGTGCTGCTGTCGTCCATGGTGGGATCAAGATTAATTAATCTGCTTTATACTAATTAAACTGGCTTACAGTGTTTGGAGTCAGCAGAGAATATGGGATAAACAAAATGTACACAAATACAGCTCAATATAATTGTGATATACAGATGATTGTCTCATTGGAGTGTCAAGAGGATAGAAGAATTTTACCATAGGAGGATGTTGCCTTGGTCTGATAAATCTTGGGTCAGATTTGGTCCAAATGAATACATGGACATTAGATCTCATAACAATGTCCATAATGTGAATGCCACATTGTATTTAAGCATAATTTCTGGGCATGCAGGTCTCTTCATGGCCACTTATTTTAAATTGTTCCAGGATGATACGGCTTGAAGCAGGTTGAAAACAGCTCTCTGAACTCAATGGTGTCAGTTTACTCCAAAAACATTTGGATTAAGTAGAGTCATCATTAATATTTTGAAAATCTCTGTGCCTGATACAGTGAGTGCAGTACAGTAATTATAATTGACTGTTAGATACTTCATGTATTTCTGTTTAAATGTTAATTATGAGAATTTTGTAACTTGTTACATTGTAATGAGGGAAGGCACTTTTTTTGGCTCTACTGCTAAAGCATGAAGCACAAAGATGAGGCACTGTATTTAAGTACAATAAATTGTTTGCAGACATAAGATGTAATGGTGTTATGGGAGGGAGATCAGGCTTAATCTGGGGGAGTTTACTGCATGCTGGCCAGGCGAATTGTTTATGCAGATGCTAGCTAGAGTCGGGATTGGTGACCTCTCAACATGCCAGAATGAGATTGCGCTAATTTCCAGTGATGCAACACTTATCCATGATCAGCCATGCAATCCCATTAGAGGCCATCCTGTGTTTGCCGAGGTGTTTTTGTGAACAGTAATCATTCTTCTACACATGATTGTAATCTTGTACGATCAATTACAAATCCAGACATAAGCAGCACATTTATAGGAACTGTACGTCAACCAGATGAATGGATACGTTTGTATCAGTCAATGTACTGTCCTAACAAGCTTGGCTGGTCATCTGGTTAGCCTAATGTGACTTCTCTTTTTTGCATACTTTTATCTTTTATTGACAGCATGTTTAGTTCTTTGCACATGTGCCTAATCCTTGTTGTTTTAAGCTCATAGTAAACTGAAAAAGACAAATGTCTTGTTTCTGAGATTACGATGCAGTTTGCTGTCAGACAGCAGAGGCAACTGACCTTACAATTACTTGGCATGCAACTCAGTTAAGTAACAGGAGAGTCAGCTTGTAACCTCTACACTAAGCATGTGCTTACGCTCAGCCTTTCTTCTACTATAGCCAGCCAGCAGGCTTGCAAAAATGGTTTGGGATAAAATCAATCAATCAGTCAAATTGTCCATCTGATAAGGATTTAGTACAACAGCTACAACAGACCAAGGGTAGACTATTCATTTTACAGTCACCTGTAAAGTGAGTGACCAAAAACCTTTTCAATGTGCTAAAGAATTAATAATGTGTGAAGAATGTAACCATAGTTACATAGTCTTTATTTTCTTTATTATTCGACTGAAAGTGACTTGCACACACAACAGATGGGTGCCCTTCCATTGTCGTTACAGCACCATAGTCATTTATGTGTGTCAAGATTGACATTTTCAGTTATCCCAATTGTTGAAAATGGAGAGTCAGGGCTTCACAGAATTCAGCTAAATGGAACATATATTACTGAAAACAAATGTTGTCTACAAGCTGCCTGACAGACTAAGGAGAAACATATGCAGAGGAATATGATAATGCTAATTTCCTGCCAGGGGCTCTGTGTCTGAGCCAGCTATGTTAATTACACAACGGGTTGTATTTGCACTGCATGGGATTTTGTAGGATCAGTTCCAGTTGATGCTTTGCTGAAATCCACTTTATGACTTTTAAACATTTGGAAGAGTTTGCGTGGCTTACTGCATGCAGATCTGAGAAAGTAACTGTGTTTATGAAAAATCTGTATGTGGAAAAAACTGATCTGGCAGTAAAAGTGACTTTCCAAGATGTGTGTCATTTGCAGACTTTGAACAGCCACAGATGTTTTTTCTTAGTTCATTCATTTCAAGTGTTTCAAGTGTTAGCTTGATTGTAAAAGCTGTAGACTGATTGATTACAAAAATGCCCATCTATTTATCTTGACTGATTAAGCATCCTAATTCATAAAATAAATTGTGACATTTGCATAAAAACACTTTCACTTATTTGCATGGTTACGTCACCACTTTTACATATTACATATAAGTAACAGAAGCTGGCAAAGTGCAAAAAATACACTGTACAAGTCTTTCACTCCTGGTCTCTCAAACAGATTCAATACTAAAGAAAGACAAATCATCTTTACCTGCGTCCCCAACTGGTGTGAGTGGTCTGCATGCAGTCAGGTGAGATTTGGTTCTGCTGCTTCTCCATTAGCTCTGATGATTGTCCGCAGTGTCAGTGGCTGTGATGTGGTTTGTGCTGCGAGCCAGCCTGGTTACACTTGTATTGTTGTTGATTTGATTCCTCCAAGGCTGCACCTTGGACATGCACCGGTTGAACCGAGTGGATGGAGCATGTGTTGTTGGTGGGAGGACGACTGTGTGTGAGTTGGGATGTCCTTTCAGAGTTTGTGTTTGCTACTTTTGTGCCAGCCCAGCACTTTTTTCCGCCTCTTTTGTTTGTCTCCTCTTTTTTTGTAGAAATTGAAGTAATCAGTGTGGCATTGGGGGTTAAACTGCAGCCACTCGACCCAACTTAACCATTTGGTTTGCAATGGAGGATTTGCTCTTTACCCATTACTCTGGGGGATGGGTGCATGACCATTTTATTGCTTATTTCTGCTCACAGGCCTTGGGGTATGTTTACTAGGCTGTCAGGTGAGGTTAGAGAGGAGCTTAAAGGGGTTTGCACAGACATTCACACCCAACTGTTTACAAGAAAATTCCCTTTTTTTACAACCCAAGTTTTCTTTTTGTAGCTTTCCCCATGATGCATATCAGTAATAATATATTACTCACTGACATCACTGTGAATCATTTTTACATGGGGTCACTGCCAGACAGCTTCCCAATACAGTACTGTCTACTGTGATAGAGCAGTAGCCCCAGACCACAATTAAAGTGAACCACTTTTAATTTTATTATATGTTATAACATTATATGAAATGTCTTGTATGTACTTGTTGGATGTATTGGCATGAAATTTGGTACATGTTGGTACAATATTGGACATGTTCCCCTCAGGATGAATAATGCTAACAGGCAACATGGTGAACATGAGAAACATTATAGCTGCTAAACATCAGCATGTTAACATTGGCCTTGTGAGCATGTTAGCATGCAGCATGTAGCTCACTATGCTCTGCCTAGTTACAGTCTCACAGAGCAGTTGTTGTTACTACTGTCTGTAATCAAACCTTCATCTCTGTGGTGAGAAGAGAACCTTGGAAGATGGTTAATGCTTAAGTATTTTACTTTCCTTTTATCACCCCTCCACATCTTCTTGCCGTTTCTCAGCTCAGCTGTGCATTAAGGCAGATGGGACATCTGGAGCCAATGTCCCTACTTGAGGGGAAAAGGGTGAGAAAAATAGAAATGCAGTGAGAGATGGTGAGAGAGCCTGTAATAAAAGAGGAAAGAGAAATACTCAACATCAATTATTTGAGAATTGAAAAGTGTGAGTGAAAATCTGTAGAGCAATGTTAAAAACCAGATCAAGGTGACATTGGATGGACACAGAATCTGAATAAAAACTGGGATAAAGAGATACATGACAGCTGGAGATGTCTGGACTGAAGGATAATCTTTGGGCTGCCAGGCTGCAACAGCTGATTATGCTTTCACTTAAAGTCTCAAGACGGAGGATGTGAGGCTTGAGGCTTTATAAAGGACTTTATTGTCTAGACACGGCAGCCGGAGCTCCACTCAGGATTTAAATAAGGGCGACTCAGGAGGAAGAGGAGGAAATTGTCCTAGATTGGGAATCGGTACAAATGACCATATAAAAACATGTGAAATGTGAAAAAAAGTTGTTAAAACAAACACGTTACATGTTGTAATGGTAGTGGCAGTGCGTTCACTGCTAATACTTTTACCTCCTGACTTGGATTGGATAGCATAGGGAAGTGTTGGGTATTTAAATCACTTCCCCGACCTATTGATAGACAGACTACTACTGACTTTTGTTCACATAAGTGGGTCAAATTTGAAGTATAACTGAACAGCTGGATCTAATTACAAACACCACAGGAATCAAATGGGACATCTGAAATCCATTTACATGATAACTATGAATGCCACGTATCTAATCAACTAACCTTTAAATAGTGTCTACTCTAATAAGGAACTTTTGACTAAAGCTAGTGAGTCCAGCACATGTGGTGCACATCAGCCAGGATTACTGGTGCTGTTACACTTAGTGAACAGCTCTGCAAAGGCGCCATTGGTACTGTGAAAGGAAGTGACAAGTGAATGTCAAGTACACACCAAAGACAATGACTATAAAACTTTGCTACTGATTTATTATCCACGGTGTCAGTGGGTTCATATATCACAAGGGACCTTTTAGAGGATGTAACATGGGGTTTTAATGTAATGTAGTTTTAAGCGATTACATTTTTTCTGTCATCTCCAGCAGTGATGACAGTTATCTGTCTATACTGTCTTTTACTATACACAGTGGGGGGAAGGGAAATTGCGTTATTTCAAATCTTTTGATCCAAAAAGAGAACAACTTGTGTATTTTGAGAATGGTCTGCTATTGCTTCCAGACTTTATGGACACTGATAATCTTTGGAACACATTAACTGATAATGAATAGCAGACTGTTTAGGCTTTGTTTTTTTGATGATGTTGGCACAATTTGGTCCAGTTAGTGGCTAAATAATACAACATTACACGAACAAAAGCTTGTTTTGAGCTTTGATTTCCTTCTGGCAGACCATGAAACACATTTTTCAGACTCCTCCAATCACAAGATTAAGAGAACCTCAGCCTCACGAAGCGGCCAAAAACCTGAACAGAATTCTTTCGATTGCTTATTCTTTCTAATTGTTTTGAAATGACCTGTTGAGATGCAAATCAAACAGTGAAACAAAAATGTTTAACTATGGTTTTCTCTGCAGGAAAGTCGCCATGCTGGTGCGAAACCTTTTGATGAACCTGCATGAATCATTCTTAACAACAGTTCAGTATTGATTGTAAAAGAAAACTTTAGGGTTTTAGAAATGTTTGATCACAAGTGGTTGCAACGAGCAAGCCAAACTATAGCAGACTAAAATGTATCTTATTCCAAACAGTAGGACAGTGCTCTCTTGAAACATTAACTGTTTGTATTGAAGCTCCACAGGGAAGCTTTACTGAAAAAATGTAATACTTTGAAATTGTCATGGGACATTTGTGGTTTCTGACCAAGACAGTCGGAGGAGTAGATTTATTTAAAAAGCAGAAATGTGCAACTAATCATGCTCTGTCATAATGCTCAGGTGAAATCTGATACAACACATCTTGACTGCTTGATATACTGTATTTTCTCTGTGGACAAGACTGACTGTAGATTGTATGTTATTTTTTTGTTGGTTCCTTTCACTTGGCTTAAGCTTGCTCCTAAAACCAGACTTCGAGAAAGGAGTTTCGAATGTTTATTATTTATGTTTTGAACTATTATAAAGCAATAATATTCTTAGGGTTGGGTACAGTAAAGTCACTATGCAATCAGTGACAACCTAAACCTGGTTATTTCATTTACAGGTACTACTTTAAAAGGCATACTTTATAAACACTTCATATTCTTCAATATTATTACACCAGCCAATCGTTTTTTACAATCTGGCAAGCCCAGATGAGGCTAATTACACATTTCTAAAGAGTTAATAGAATACTAACCATTAATAAACCATTAGTTACTAATTAAAAAACCCTTTACAATTCAGCTATATTCAACTTACATTTATACTTAGTCAAATAAGATTGCTTTATCAATTTGTTTCCATACACGCTGGGAATTAATTATAGCAAGCTTAAAAAGCGATATCATACAAATGTGTTGGAAATATCGTTTATTCAGCTGTGTTTGGTTTCCTCACAGTAAATCCCAAAGCAGTTACTGAGTCAAAGGCCAAAAAAAAGAAATCACGATGAAATGGAAAACGACCCAAAGAAAATGTGACATGACACTGCTGCCAAGTTGACTTTGTATTGGTAAGAAGCATTTATCAAACATGGTAAACAACAACGTAACAATGAAAGCACCTTAACTGCAAAAGCTGTAGTTTATTATCAAAGAATGGTACCATTGGTTGCATGCAAGTAATGCAAATGTTGTATACATATCAGCAATGCGAATGACAGTGGACAGATAGGAATTAGGTATGGCTAAGAAATTTGACTCGTGATGTCAAGAAAACATCATCCTATGAACTTAAAGTTTAACTGAGCAAAGTCATTTCAAGTATAATACCAATTTATTTTAACCATGTGTAAGGTATTCTACTTTTTAACACCAAGTACTTAAGAAACATTTCAGTCTACTACTTAAAGTCATTACTTTAAGTAATTGGGAAGTTATTTCCAAGAAGGAATAAACATTTATTAGCTGGGTATTTAAGTCAATCAGTGGGACATTATGCTTTTTGCATCAATGTGCAATTTGAATTGGAAGAAGGCAGACATGAGTAAATAACACTGGTATTATACTTAAAACCACTACGATTGATTCAAGATGTTTAAAATGTGACTACTGTGTAACTGCTATTTTACATTTGTTCATCATTTCTCACATTAGACATTATACACTGAAATCTAAGTACGTGGTCCTCATTTGCTGGTCCTTTGCACAGCAACGGATTATTTATTGTACCCACATTATATTATACATGCTAAACTGAACAACAAGACAGACAACAAAATGAAACTACGATTGAATTGAGACATTGGAGCCATAGTTTACTCCACTGTGTCTGCATTCAAGATAATCAAAGCACGCTTGGAATGTTTAAAGTGTGTGTTTTACTATGAATTAATTTCATTCATAGAACTTTTGGTCATTAACTTTTTATGTTTCCCCTCCGTTTCTTTCCTTCTTGTTTATTTCAGCGATGAGAACATTCATTCATATCTAGAGACAAATATTTGAAACACTTGATGAGTTTAATCTGATTGTATGCTTTGCGAGATATGTTGCAAAAAGACTTGCTAAATTGCTGATAGCTTGTCTTGACATCTAGTGTATCTCACATTTGCCCAGCTCTTGATTTACTCAAGATATAATAAACTGATGAAGATACAGATATACCCCAGATTTGCATACTACTTATGTGCAAGGACATGTGAGTACTATGAAAAGAGGGATAGTACAGCATTTAAATCCAGAAGGCTTTGGGCTGAGCTGTGCCATGGTAATAGATAACAGGGTCATGGAAAGGTCATAGATTTGAGGGAGGTCCTTATTCAAACATGATATCTGAAGCTTGGCGCAGGCAGTTGGAGGATTCAGGGGGCATGCTGCTGTATGTGATGTTGTTGGCGTCCAGACGCAGGTGCTTCAGGCGGGAATAGTTGAGAGGTCCAGTGAACTTGCAGAAACTTGCCAGATTAAACTCTGCAGAGAATCAAAAATGGAGAGAAAGTTATGAAAATTGGTAGAAAAATGTAATATTCAAAAGTTATTAAAAACCGTTCAACCCCTTTATACTGGGGGTCAAAGGTACCCTGTGAAGTTTTTGATCACTACAGCACTGTTTTTGCGAGTGGGTCCCTGTTTTGTTTTTAAAGTACATGCGCACTGTGGTTCCACGCCATTCTGCTGATCGACAGTCGGTGGTGATAACGCACAAAGAAGCATAGCAATGCGCCTGCAAATGCGGTGAAGAGGAAGACTGCGAGCAGGCAAACATGGATGTAAAGAATGCATGGTTTAAAATGTTCAATAAGTAGGTTTTGCAAATGTTGAAAAGGATAGAAACACTTTGTTAGTATTGAACAGTGCTTTTCAGAGAGTATCATAAAATACCAATAAGATAAGATAGTTGCCACTCACTGTTGATCTCGTTGGCCTGGAGGTAGAGTTGCTCCAGCTGCTCGTTGATCTCAGGGATGGACTGCAATTTGTTGAAAGACAGGTCCAGCTCCACCAGCGATGTCGCATTGAACACCCCAGGAGGGAGTCCGGAGTCCACCAGCTTGTTGTGGGAGATCCTCAGGTATTGCAGTGAGGGCAGCTTGTTCAGGTATCCTGCTCCCACACTGTCAATATCGTTGTAGTCAGCATAGAGAATTTCCAGTGAATTGGGGACTCCGGCAGGCAGCTTCTTCAGCTTGTTGTGGCTCACATCCAGGGACAGCAGCTTCTTCGGCCCTTTGAATGCCCCCGCGATGGCATCTGAGGTGAGCTGATTGTACTGAAGGTTGATGGAGGTCAAATTCTCCTTGTCGGTCAAGAGCCCAGAGGGAAACTTGGACAGCTTGTTGTACATTATCTTCAGCTCATCAAGGGACTTTGAGGGAGGCACGACTGGCTCTGTCAGGTTGTTGTTGCTGAAGAATAGCTTCTCCAGGGCTGTAAGTTTGTCGATTGTGCCCTTTGCTATCTTAGCATTGGTAATCTGGTTGTTGTCAAGTACCAGCCAGCGAAGTGCATCAGTAACATTATCAAACACACCTGCCTTGATCTCTTCTATCTGGTTGTTCTGGAGGTACAGGTACTTGATCCCTGTTGGGACTATGGGAACAAACTTGAGCTTGCGGCTGTCACAATACATGGCACTGGGGAAGGTGATTGGGCAATCACATTCTTGATTACAGTTGGGCCCTGAGGGTCCTAGCATAGAAACTGGCTGGTAGTCGTAGTCATAATACTGGCACTGGGCCACGCTGACCAATATGGCCAACAGGGGTACACAGAGAGGAAACATGGCTTCTGGGGATGCAACAGACAGAAGGGAAGGGAAGGCAGAGGATAAGATTAGAGGGTTCAAGAACAACAAAATGCAAAAAACAAAAAACTAATAAGCTTAAACAGAAATGAGACATCCATTGATTTGTTTAGTTGTGTCATAGTTCTGGTGGCAAAATGGGCATTTTGACAATTTTAACTCATGTACGGTCATATATGAAGGATTTATTAATAACATAAAGAAATTGAAGGACAAAAGAAACAAAATCAAAACTAGAACCTTTAAACTATTTTACAAAAAAACCCTCCCACCTCCCACCTCACCCCCCCACACCCCATACAAACACCATATTGCCACACCCACTCCTCAGAGTGTCTAAAGTATTATAGAGTAATATATAATCTGTCATAAACTCTTAATTTATAAGAGTTCATGTCAACTGACAGAAGACTGTTGAGTCCTATATTCCTTGATTCAATGATCTGTGTCAAGCCACATCATTACAGCTGCAGCTTGAACCAAAGTGCATTACTCCCAGCACCATTTCATCTATCAACCTAGATATTACTACATAAACCAGCACTGGGAGTGATAACGCAACACAGATTAAAGAAGAGTACACAATATGTATGTACATAAACAAATACCTCACATCTGTGTTTTTACGTGTGAGACACAAAGTGATTTTTTCCCCATTGTTAGGTTCAAAAACAATGAAGCAAACACAAAGAGCAAGAAACTAAAAACAGACATATAACTAGTTTATTATCATGACAAAATGTGTACAAATGTGTACAAAGACATGTACAAAATCAACCCTGCAGCCAATGCAAAACCAGAATGATTTATTCCAGACCCCTGAAAAATGCAGACAGAAACTGGATCCAAGTACAACAGATTGTTTTCCAAAATCTAAAGTCACCCAAATTTATGAAGTAGCCCTAGAAAAGCACTGTAGATCCATATAAACATGATCTAGGCTAATACACTGTTGTTGTTTCCTAAAACAATAAGTAAACCATCTAACTTCTATCTATCACTATCACTTGTTGCAGCATAGCCACTGCCCAAAAGCCTTGCAGTCACAGCTGATAATCCCATCCGGAAAACTGAAATAAAGTGGAATAATCAAACAGGAAATCACAAATCCATGCCTCCATATGCAAGCTTACCTGTGGTTCTCTCTCTTCGTGCGCGTGGGGTGGAGGGCCAGTGGGTAAGAACAGTGTTCTGGAACTGGAAGTCTCTGGAGAAAAACACAGAGGGAAAGAAGGAGAGAGGGGGAGGAGAGAGAGAGAGGGGGTAGATGGAGAGACAGCGAGGGAAAAAAGGAGGGTGAAGGAGGGGGGGCTTCTTCAGCAAACTGGAGACGTTACAAATAAATTGAAGATGCCATCGGTATGAACGTCTGGTTGAGCATCATCCAAAAAGTGCTGTTGACTAACCAAGAACAGGTGCAACAAGGAACAGGAATATTACACCACAAAAAAGTTTTTTAAAATAAGTATGATGCTGTTAATATTACCTTCACCTTTTCCACCTTTTATCACACTTACAAACCACCCACTTCTAGTGCATTCGGAGAATTGTCTTCAAAGAACCACCTCAAAGTGTGCACAAGCAAAAGCTGGAGTTGAAGTAGGGTCTGCTGTTTGTGGAAAAATCTAAAGAGAAGGAGAAGCTATGTGTGGAAAAAATGGGAAAACGATCTCTGGCAACAATTTAACCCAGACGCCGGTTCTGAAGAAGAATAACTTCAGCTGCACCTCTCGAGCTGTGAAAAAGGCTTTGGAAAATCTGACAAAAGGTTTATGAGACAGCCAGAGAAAGCTTGCGTAACGCTTGACGCAAACATTATTTCTCCTCTGTTTTTGTCCAAAGGCATGGCACTATAACTGTAGGTTAAAGCAGATCCAATTGATCCCATATGTCTTTGCTATGAAATATTCTACTTTTCATTTGTGTACCCCCACATTTTTCTTCTTCTCCACAAGCCTAACAACCATCCTCTGTATTATCCCCTGTCTCTATACAAATACTCTCAGATAAATGAACACAATGGACTCGGGGTGGTGACCCACTTATCTGATAGGTGCAGTTGAGGAAGGGGATGGGGGGGAAAGAAATGGCCAAATGTTTCTCCCATTTGCTGGTGGACAACATCCATCACACCATCAGAGCATGCCGGGAATTGACACCTGGATTGAATTGGTCGCAGTGCGGTCTGTTACTCTACTCACATACCATTCTTTCAAGCATTTCTTGTGTGTGGAAAACTTTAAAAACTTACATTCTAACTCAAGATATCTGATTTCCAAAGATATGAAAGATAAAAAATGCACATGCTTATTTTGCACAGCAGATAATCAATTTAATAATTTGACTGCCTTTTTAGAACTGTTTTGTCCTTGCTTATATCTGCAGGCTTATTTAACACACTAAATCATCTTTTTCATTGACTTCATTGACTTCTTTTTCATTTGTAGGAAATAACACCACCAAGCTTGAGAATCTAAAAATACATTTTTTTATTTAAAAGGAAAGAACGTGTTTTTTGTTTGGGTTTGAAATCTTAAACCTGGAGCAGTGTGTGATAATCTAACACAGAACTGCAAGACATTTTCAGTCATTTCATTTTCATTGCTTATGTTTATTTTATCCTGAGAACACAGATCGAATATAACAAAATGGAAGAGGAGTGAGGCATTAAGAGAAGGGTTTAAGCTTGGGTTGATTGAACCAAAGAATGCTTTTGTAAAACTGTATTTAACAGATTCCCCATGCATCTCCATAATCTGCTGAGTAAAATGTAGAATTACAGGATTGATTGCACAAACTGTGAGGTTGAAAAAGAATAAGATGTTCTCTTATTGTAGATTGCGTACTTTTCAAACATGGGAAAAGTGGTTGGAAACAGAATGAAGACCAAAACAAACATTTTTGTCATTTAACTACACAAAGCACGTCAAAACCTCCATAATGAGAAAGCAAGTGGTATTTTCAAGTAGTCATTCATCTAAGCTAGCTCTATGCATCTCAGGTTTTTTTCGTGAGAAGGTGAAAAATGTCCTGCAGCTTTTTCCTCTCTCTTTTGTCTCTAAGTAATTTCTTTCTGTCTTCAGAGCTCCTGCACTTCTCTTTCTGAATAATAGATAAGAGATGACTCGCTCTTTTTACTCCCTCATGTGTGTCTCTACTGACTCAGTGATATATGGCCATGTGAGCAAGTCATTAGTAACGCTGGGTCAATAGTTTAGAACCAATTAAAGGTCACTTAACACGTGCACAGTCAACTGAGAAACAATGAAGGTTTTTTAACACTTGACCTCGAAACCTACTGGGTATTTTATCAAGTCATGAATATGACACACTACATGCAGACCCTCCAGTCAATCTGTTAATGTTGCAGCATCTCCAGTTATTAGGAATTGGGCAACTAATTGCAAATTTGTGCACAACAAATGTTAATTTAAACCTGCATTAATGGATTATTTGGCCACCCCTATTATCTCCCTATAAAGTTGTTTTAGTGAACAGTTCCAAATTTATACATTCAGCAGACACAGAGCAACATTGGCATTTATTTGGAGTTTGTGTTTCTGGCCACCTGGTAAATATTCACACTCCTACGGTCTTTAGCTGCTAAATGCTCCACAAAGGGCACCAGCTTACAAAAGCTCTTTGCTGCTGCTGGAAAACAGAGTAGAGGAGAACAGTGAGACTAGACCAAAACAGTAATGGTGGTTGTATGGCCATAAAACTAAAACAATGAGCTTATAAAACTAAAATGCTCCATAGAGCCGATGGGAACTGCAGAGCTGGGTGATAATTCTCTGTGGCTTCATCACAATGAGCAACACATTTCCCATTTAACCCATTGGTGTCAAAATATTGAATAGAGCCAGTATAGGTAGCAGAATCACTAATTTATGTGCACAAATGATCAAAAATAACACTTGATACTTGCTGTCCCTGTATATTTAAAAGGGCTTTTTAAAGACAAACCCCTCAGACACTGAATAAAAAGAACTTTCCATTGGTCCACACACACGGAACGTGTGCCCTTCATCAGGAAACTGCCCAAAATATTTATTTCTTTGAGGTTGCTGTGTTTTACCTTTGTTACTGACAGTGTTTGTGTGCGAACCCAGACTCAAGTTGTTCCAGACTTTTTGCACAGTTGAGGCTGGAAAACAGACATTTTGTCATTGTGCTTAGTCACTGCGCTTCTTCCCTCCTTGAATGTGTTGATGTCTGCCTTATGCTCTCATATCCTTTCCATTAGGCCAGATGGCAGGCATTGGCTTTTAACACTGTTTTTCTAATACTTTGTTTCTTTGTTCTGAAACTTGTGTAATTTCCCTGTAGTGTTGCCAAGTAATGCATTATATTAGATCATGAATTCATGGATACTACACACATTGTCTTCAATGATGTTTTCTTACAAACAGTACACGTAGAATGGACAAAAACTAAAACATAGATACAACTGTTTCTCATACATTGAAATTATTTGAGTGGCCTACCCAGATAGATTTGACACACATTTTTCTTTTTCAAAAGTCAAATGATAATCAACAAAAGTTGATGTTGATGAAAACAAGAGTTAAAATCTATTAAATATAAGATTTGTCTCCTCTAACATAAGATGTCAGAATGTCTGGCAAACTAGTTGGAGCTAAATACCTAGCAACAATCTGATGTTTTTACTCATATTAGGCTAACTAGGTTTTATTTAGCAGTACTAAACTATGCCTCGTTGGGGCATGCAGTATTGTTGTTGGAATGAACCTTTATCTTTTCTGCATTTGAGATTGTCTGGCCGGGCGGGGGGGGGGGCGGCGCCCCCGCCGCCCGGCCGCGCGGCGGGGGGGGGGGGGGGGCGGCCCGGCGAAGGAGCGAGG
>JAVQJL010042881.1:0-24869 GCA_036024295.1 Nannoperca obscura
TTGTTTTGGTGTGGCTTTTTTTTTTTTTTTTTTTAAAAATATTAAATACAAACAAAAAACAAGTTGTGTGTTCTTTAATTTATAAAAAACCACCCCCCCCCCCCCCCCCCCCCCCCTTCCTAAGCGAGTGTTATTCTACACCAAGTGGTGAGTCTTGTCGCTCAGTCTGAGTGCTAACAGTCACAAGACACGAGGATTCGAGGGGCTGTCATCTGTTTTGTCTGTTTGTCTGGCATCTCAACGTACCTGTTTACTGCCACCTGCTGCGCCCAGAAACATTCACGTTGGAGGGGAGGTGGGGTGTGAAGCATCATTACATAAAGTTGATATCATGGAGACATCGTGCACTCAACTTGGCTTACTGTACAGTATCAAAAACTGGGTAAACTGTCTCTCACAAAACTAAGAACTCATCAGAAAATTACAGCTGCTCCAATTTGTAGGCACTTACAGAATTCAGTTCCTTGAACCTGCTAGACCTGAATGCTGTTCACTTAATAGAAAAAACTCCCCTTTACTACGTACTCTGGAAAGCTTTACCGTGTGATCCAAGATAGCTTGATCGTCAGACAGGGCTGTTTGACACACAGAAACCCTACCGCTGCTGTTTGAATCAACCACTTTACACTTCATACTCACACATAACCTGAAGCCCTGATTCAACATCAGCATCAAAACAGAGTTCACCCCTCACACTTTTGAGGTAAATAAGTGTGTTGTAATTACATTAATGTTGCAGCATCGCCTGTAATTAAGTGTTTACTTAACAAACAATATATTCTAACTGTTGTTTGCACTTTCAGAGCCCAAAAAAGTGTTTCTGTCGGACAGAACCTTTACAGTGGTCCAACTAAAACAAAGTAGAGGATAGTTTGTCGAGTTATGCTTGAAAAGAACTAGTTGGTACGATTTGTTGTCCCAACACAATAGAAGAGCGACAGTAATTTTGACTCTGTCTTGTCTGTCGGGAGCAAAGGAAGAAGTCAGTTGATGGATAGGAGATGGATAGATGGATGGGTCAATAAAGTTTAGTTGTTTGTTTCCCATTTCAAACTGACAGTAACCTTTTTTTCTTAAGCCATGACCACAATCGTTCCCGAACCTGAACCACGTGTTTATTATTGTAACCATGATGACGAGGATCCCCTGTCCTTATTGAAGTAGTCATTTCAACCCAAACCTTGATATTTTCCTGAACTTTACCTTAGTGTTGTCACTTCATAAAATGGACATTGGCCGATAACAATTCCGATGTTGGAAAGGTGTCGAGGAGGTGTCGGGAGGATAAGGCTGTTCGAGTATCTGACAAGCTTTTGATGAAGCATACTGGCAGCTTTAATCCCTGGTTACTTTCAACTAGAACAGCTCACTGACCATCTGCACACAATAGGTTTAAAATGATGTGGCAATGTGTACATGGCAAAATAACATGGGGAAAAAAAGTTCAGGTTAGGACTCAGCAGACCTTCCCCTGATTAATAACTGTAGAGACAGACAAACACAACCAGCCCGACTTACGCCCCTTTACCCCGGTGCCAGGTGTGGCCTGGTGTGGGAGAGAAGCAGGAAAGGGAGGCAATCATCCCCCCACAGTCCAGAGATAAAGCATCGCAGCGGCCTCCCAGGTCTACACCCCTTGTCTCCAGAAGTCCAAGGACGGACACACACACACAGTTGCAATGTTGCTTGTACACAAAAGGAGGCCGGCATGTAGGTGTTACTGTACACTCACTGCCTCGCTCAATCACAGACAAATGCTCACAGAGGCACACACCTATCTGTCATCGCAGCGAGGTCATTAGAACTCACCTTGGAGCATGCCACTCGGGTGAGTGAGGCGAGGGCTTTAACTTTCTGCTGACCTGTGTTTTTGTGTTTTTACTTTCCCCTGTTTTGTCTTCTTTTCAAACATCCTAATCAGTATTGGGAGCTTTGCCAGAAGGGAGGTAAAACACACAAGCTGCATATTTACAACCGACGAAAACAGACTTATAGTGTTTCACAGGTGGCCATAACGAGTTGCATGAGGACAACGTGAATGTCTGTGGTGATGTTTGCTGAAGACAAATATGACTTTTCTTTATGTTTAAGGCTACTTTTGTTTTGTTTTTGTCTGCAATAAAAATATAGAAATGTATTCTGGAACTGAAACTGCAAACAAAATCTACGAGCACTAAATCCTCCCAATCACCAGTTCCACGCTGCTGCTCCCGGATGCATGTCAGTATTGTGTTGTGTTCATTTGATTTGCTTGGTGTGGAGATTTGTGTGTGAGCGTGGCTGCGTGTCGGGAGGGTCGTGGGGTGAACGAGGACAACTCCTTATGGTGATAACGAGAAGGAGGCCAGCCTTGGCGGGACAGCCTCTGTCTGCCCTCAGGTAGTGTGTGTGTGTGTGTAAGTGCATGTTTGTGTGTGCGCGCATGTGTATGTGTGTGTGTCAGCAGGAGAGCCCTCGGGCACTCTGGCACCTCCTAATTAAAACCAGTCAGGCTGCAGGGCAGGGGAGACAGATGCCTGTCATGACACACACACACACACACATACATGCATACACACACATGCACAAGGTGGTGGACCACATTCAACCACATGTACCCTCACAAATACACAAGTGTGATGCGTAGGTCAGCTATTTTTGGACTCAGTCTTATCCCACCCACTCAGATATCACACAGGTAACTAATCTGCATCTGACCCAAAAGAGGATTTGTGAAATCAACCGAGCGGTAACATAATTCATGTTAATAATCAAAGACAAAGACCATTTTAAAATACATGTGTTTTTGTTACCTGACCAGTGTATGTGCTGGTTTCCTGACTGAATCCATTACTTAGTTTCAGTGGTTTGCCTTAGGTGAACATTAATTTGGCTAATTTGGTTTAAGAATCCGTCAATAGATTCTCATTAGTTTTATTTCTACCTGCAACCTGCTGGATTATGGCCAACTTGTTCACCGGTGACACACACCAAGCGTGCCTCACACTCACACACACACACTCTCTCTCACACATGCAGTCGTGACCCAGAGTTGCTTCCAGATTGACACATCTCTCTTTCTCCCCAGCACAGAATGAGACATAATTGTGCTGAATGTCTGTTACCTGCAGACTCTGTCACATTTTATCTCTGTTCCCCCATGTACGGCTCAGAGCTGCAGGCGACCACATATAGTACTTAGCAGGCTAACTGCTGTTTGTCTGGGGTGGGTGGGTGGATCAAGGCATGCTGCTCTCCTTTCTCTCCCAGTGATTAGATAGCATAAGCAGGCCAGCTAGCCTAACCCACACACTCATGTCTCTAAAACTGCCATCCAGCCCTGCTTTCTCTCTCGCTGCCTCTCACACACAGGTGGGTGGACCCACTTATTCAACCCAGATCTTTCTTTTAGACATTATGAAATCGTGCTCTTCTTCTTTTTTTTCCCTTTCTTCTTTTCTTCTCCTATACTCCCTGATGCTAAATGACATTCGACGCTGTTTCCTGCAACAGTCTTTGCAGCTCTGTTCTATAAAGTAGAGCTCTAATTTTCTAATTTACTGGCCTGCTTGCCAAACTGAGATCAATGTCTCTTCGCACTTGTCACTGGGTTGAGGCTGGGTGGGTTGCCAGTGGTTACAGGGGCCTATTTTCTATTATCTATGTAACATTCAGGAAACACCCACAATTTGTATGTAAAATGCTTCATTGCATAACCACGTTACAAATTGTGGCTGGCCCTGACATTTCAAATGTATGACAAATAAATATTTCTCTTTTTGATTTTGTGCTGAAATATATATTATAGAATTATAAGGAATTTGTCAAAGAAAAGGTTAGATAAAAGTTAGTATAAAAGTAGTTGATAAAATGAAAAGTAATTGCATTTCAGGCTTTAAATAAAAATAGACCCCAAAATATTAGTATTAGTTTATAAGTATATATTAGTATATTATATATTAGTTATATATTGATGAAAATTACAAATTCTTGCAGGAATTCTACACAAATATAGATCAAAGATCAAAGATCAGAACAAGATTGATATAAACGCATTTCTAAATTTACAAAAAAGCAGGTCATTCCTCATAACTGTGTGCATTGTGTGAAGGTAGTTTACACACAGGTGACCTTGTTAAAGTATGTGAACATATTCAGCCACATTTTTTAAAGAAATACTGACAAGTGATGAAAAGCAGGGACAGGGCGAGGAGAACGGTGGAAATGGAGAAATTGCAAACGGAAAGAAAGAATATAGCTTGAAAAGCAGAGAGGTCGGCTCGATCGCAGCCGACCTCTGGGAGTGTGAGTGCCTGCCTCCCTGGCTGCTTTGTCGTTTGAGCCAGGCGCTGTGTTTCATGAGGAACGCAAAAAGTACACAAATCCCACAGAAGGAGCTTTTTTGGCAGGACTCGGGCCTCCCACCCACGGCAGCCTCTTCAAGCCTCCTCCCATCCTCTATTCATCTGTGAGGGGCGGCTTACTCACCCAGCCCAACTCCACACACACAACAAAACCTGGACCTCAATCCTACGGAGGAGGGCGGACACGCACACACGCACACACAAACGGCTACTCAGCCGTTGTGGACATGCATGATACATGTATTAACCTGAATGCAAGCAGGGATTTCGATTAGATGACAGCTTTTGGCATGGATTCAATTTTGTCTTAGCTGTCTGAGCAGGATTTGAAAACACTGAATCTGATTTTAGACAACTGTGACAAGATGGCATCTGTGTCATAGGAGATTAAAATCTGATTGTGCATCCCCGTGTAAATGCTGTTACATGGGCATGCCCACACGCTGTCAGGTGGGAAGAAGGCGTGTGGACTCATTCACTCTGCCAGTCTCATAATGAACACATTGCATCATTTTGCCACACCACATAGGATGCATTTCTGTTCAAACACAAGGTCAGTTCCTGTATAGAGGTACTTAAACATTAGTTTATCATATACAGTGCACTTTGGGTGAGATAGTACAAACATGAATGAACTTGGCCTCGGGTAATATTTGTTAAACACACCAATGTAAGAGAGGCCTTATAACAAAAGACCAAAAGGATCAGGTTCAACTGAGATAATCCTGGAGAGCGATAGAGGCAGACAGAGGGCTGTAGTCAGGGTGTGTGACGAGAGAAGGTGCGGTATTGTCTGTCTACTAGACTTTATCCCCATCTAACCCCCACTGTGACAGGAAGAGAGCTCTATAGATTCTACTTGGTGTTTTTTTTTTTTTTCTTATTAATGAAGGCTGATAAAGGTTTCAGGCTGAAGCATGTCTGTTTAACACATACCGCTTTAAAGTATTTCAAGTTCAAAGGGCAGCTTTTCAATCAGTTTTGTTACCTCACACTATTTAGAGTATGCTTTGAGAAAACTACATTTGCTTCTCTGGTTTTCCATGACCTATCCAGTGCCTGCATGAACAATGTGTCTGTGATGTGGTTCACCCGCTGAGAAGCTGCTTTAATTACATTTTTACATGATTTTAGACCTCAACTGGGAACTGAAATGATTTGTGAATAACTGCAATTAGTTTATATACAATTTTAAATGTATAGCAATTGCTAAGTGGGCCATTAAGGGTTAAATTAACTTTTAAAACCCAAAGGCAATGTCATGCACTTGACATCTAGCAAAGTCTGATAATTCTACAATAATTGTACTAATCATTCATTTATAGTATCTCAGATGTGCAGAGGAAATGTAATACATATATCTGATTGATCAGCCAGTATGGCATATTAACATAATAATGATAATACACTTAAAGGTTAACATTTACTCATTTGATTTGATTGGGGAACAAACAGGAAGACTGAAATTATTTTGAATGTCACACCTCAGCCCCCACATCTGCGGCACATAGAAACTTAATCTGAAGTTTAAATTGATCACAGACTGATTATGAATTACTGATCTGGAAATCTAATGTATCTGGAGATAGATTCGTGGAGGAAACGCACTGTCCTGCTCGCCAGAAGGCTTATTTCTCGCATGCCAATTAAGAGACGTGACATAATCTCACAACCACTTGGGCAGCTTCTTGGTTACCGAACCATGACGATAACGAGGAAAAATATCATATAGAGATCCAAATCTAAATTGTGCTCAGTAAATTATCGTGCAGTTGTACAAGCTGCTGCTACAATAACAAGCAAAAGTAAAAAGGATATCAGCCTGCCAATCTGTTTCAGCTTTGTCATGCTTTCACTTGCTTCCTCCTCACTGTGTGGCTGTTGTGTGAAAGGGGGAGGCTTTCATTGTGCGCACATCTGTTGCAAGCAAAGTTTATGGAAATCACTGAGAAGAACTGGACATCTTTTGTTTGTTTCTTTTACTGTATGTCCTATAATAAAAAGTTTCAGACATGGAGCGATTTGCAACTTAAAATGGGAACACAGAGGAACCTGATTCTACAAAAGGTCTGCCATCCTTTAGTCTGATTCTGGCGCTCAGTGGGTAGCCGACAGCTCGCGCATGCTTTGAAATTTTGCCACAACACACAAAATATGAACCTCTCATAATGACGTTTTTAAGATATGCAAAATAAAAAAGAAGAAAAGCGTGTGAAAGAGACAGATGTTACTGACCTTTTAAGAAGATTTCAGTTCCTCTCTTGTGCACTCAGTCCCTGTCAGGAAACTCAACACTCTCAGCTCTGGTAGACTTGTGAAAGTGAGAGCGAGTGAGATAGAGGCTCAAATTTGCTCTGAAGGTGTGTCACTGATTTGGAGGAGTGAAAAGGTACCGTTCCACGAAACGGTTATCTAAGAAACACAACAAAACAAAAACTGCTACACCCACCAGCCTCAGCCAACACCCCTCCCTCCCCCTAAACCAAAAGTATTTGGCAGTGTTCCCTACAAGTCCACCTGTGCTTAGGGGAGGGGAGTGACATACACTCACACTCACCGGGCCAAGCCTAGAAACGTGCTTGTGAGCTTGTGCTGGGTGGTATGGTTATGGCTGGGAACAGACAGAGCTGTGCATCGCTGCTGAGGCTGGAGGACAGGGGTGGTGGAGGGTTTAAAAGGCCTGACCAGGGCCTGAAGGTCTGGAGCCAGAGATGAGGCTGGAGTGCTTGAGCAAAGGCCAAGCCAGGAGCAAGGGCTGGAAAACTAGAGCACTGAGACTAGATTTGGTAATCAGCAAACTGCAGCTGGACGACTGTGCTGAGATTTCAAACAGGGTAGAGGGAAAGAAAATGGGGAAGAAGTTGTTGCAATATAATGCAGGGTTGAACCAGTGGGTGGGTCTTTGCCTGTGCCAAACAGGAGCTAGAGGGGTTCATATCAGATATCGAACAAAAGACATATCAGGGGAGAAACGAAAAGGGTTGAGGAAAGATAGTGTGATAGAGAGTCTGTGACAGTATAGGAGTGTATTTGGGTGTGTGCTTCAGTGTACCAGCTCGTACCTGGCAAGACGTAAGAACCATTGTGCTGCTCTGCAGCCCATAATGCAGCCTAATGGGAATATAATAGAGGGTGTAATCTGTGATGTAAATGCTTCTGAAAGTCATATCAGGTGATAGGAGCGCAAAAGGCATCATGGGGTCTAATGATTTGCAAACATGCTACGGAGGAAAGATTGTGATTTCATGACATTTGGCAGCTCATTGTTTAGCTGTCTGATCCACAACTTACTACTTCTACTGTTTTCAGTGAAAAAGGAGTTGGTAGAGACCAAAACCATTATTATTATTATGAACATGGATGTCTGGACCAAATTTCATCACAATTAATTCAAAGGTTGTTGTAGATACTTCACAAAAATGTCAGCTTCAGCAGCTCTACGGGAAAAAACAGGGGACCACCAAAGTCATTAGGATTCATCCTCTGGGCATGAATGTCTGAATAAAATCAAAGTGCAATCTTTCCTAAAGTTGTTGAAATTTCAGTCTGGACCAAAGTGGTACTTCCTATGTAAACCATGCCACCAAAGCATCACACGGGGGTTTCCCAGATGTCATGAAAAAGTACTGTATACACTGCAGGATACAAATGCAAGAGTTCATTTGGCAGGTTTGTACTAGAAACATCGCCTTTATCTTAAGCTTTGAGTTTGAGGATAGTTAATTCCAAGTTTCCCAAGCAATGAGCAGATAGATTGGGGTTTGAACAAGCTAAATTTAGGCCTTAGCACATACCAATGTGAGCTAAGATTACAATAGCCCTGCCCTCCTTTCTAGATTTGTCTTTAGCAGGATGTTAGAGACAAGCGTCATGTATACTGCATTTGTTTTACAGGCATACACACCCGACGGAGGTTCCATTATTGTGTGTCCTGTTCTGTGCAGTGTCTCCTCCTGTGGAAGGAGGGGTCCATTATTTGTCTTCTCGTGTGGCTTAAAAGTTTCTTGAGCACATTTGCTGAGTCAAAATATAGTTCAAAAAAGGTTACAACGAGGTGGAGAGGCACGTGTAAAGCATGCGACACTGTTCTTTTCATTTTCTGCAGCTAGCAATCCATGACAAAGTCTGTTCAATTCAGAAAAGGTTACTTGAGATTGAGCTTTGTTAATCCAAACATACAGTTCTTTTTTTATTATTATCATGAAGAGGCTGCAAGGAGCAATTCCAGGCAAAAGCAAATTAACTGTAACAAACCGAATTACTGGGGGGGGGGGGTAATATTGAGAAAGAGTTCATTTTTTCAGTATATTCTGGGTCTTTAAGGAATAGTTCAACATTTTGGAGAATATGCTAATTCACTTTCTTGCCGAGAGTTAGATGAGAAGATCAATACCAGTTTCCTCACAAATATAAAACTCAATCTTCTCGTTTTGCTCGTTTTTTTTTAAAGCCAGATGAGTCACATGTTTTCTTTAGATGACAGCTGTACAGTTACTATTCTCTCTTCTTCGTATATAAAATGCAAAATGTTTTGGGTTTCTTTGGGCATACTTTTCATAGTCCCACCCCAGAAGGAATAATCTGTTAGATTTAGGGCCTCCACAAATACAAAGATTTAACAGTTGAGGTTTAAATCAATATAAAGTTCATACAAAATCCAATCATGAATCTTTGAGATTGTCCTAAGCTTCTTAGAACAGCATGAAGAGGTGGTTTACGTTCATTAGCATAAATCCGTTGGCAAGGTTTACCACCCTGTTAAATACTGGGGCTTCTCAAGTTAAGCAAGAGGAGACACATCAAGGGCAGTGCAGCAGAGCAAAGGAAGAGTTTTGAGAATTTTAAAAGTGAATAATCTTGTGAAAATTCTGTTTCCGTATAAACAAGTTTTCTCTCGGCACGCATAAATATTACCTCCAACACGGATCAGAATCAGGATTTTTAATTATTTCTCTGAGTGTGTCTCATAACCTGCTGTTTGTTGTTCTTGTACATGGAGCTGGGGTCCAGGGTGTAAGACTACAGAATGCAATAAAGAACACAAGGCAACAACTCTGAGTTACACCCACAGGCTGCTGTTGTTTCATCCTGACACCTGTGGAGTGGGTGTGACCATGCTATCCACCAAATCTGTCAGATACACCTGTTTCTGCTCACGGGCCATCTTTTGGGTGACGGAATCTGTTTTATTTTGTTGTGTTGCAATATTTTGTTGTTTTATTGTGAACTTTCCTCTCCCCACACAGTGATAAGAGCAGTACATGGACAATCATTAAGTGGTGGTCATTTAGTACTGTGCTTTGCCAGAGGCGTGTTAAAGCTAAGCTAATGACGCTTATAAATTAAAAGTAGGAATTTTATATATGTGTGATGTTGAAGTTTGGTCAGAAATTTAGAATAACAGCATAGCATAAATCACAGATATTTTGAGATGATTCAGCAGAGTTGTGAAGATATCAGTTGGATGTCATGAAGGAAACTATAAAGGTGTTGCTAAATATTTTAACAGAAAGGAGAGGAATCGTTTTTTTTTTAAACCAAAGAAAGAAAGAAAGAAGAAGAATAAGGGTGAATTACCTGTAAATATTAAGTATATTCTGAAATGTGTAACACCAAATATTGGGTCATTTCATAACTTTTTTCAACTATATAAACTGCTATACAGATGTAAAGCTACAGATTACTGACAGCATATTGATAGTACTGATTTGAAATATATAAAAAAGCACAAAACAACAAATCAACAGAGACATGCTGAACACCACTACCACAAAAGCATGGCCAATTCCAACCTGTTCAAATATTTTAAAGGTGCCATAGGATTAAATAATAGCCTTTTCTCTGTTTATCCGTTTCATGCCAAACATGTGTCCACCCGTCTCTCTTCCTGTAAACAGTAAAAATGGGTCCATCAAGCTAGCTACAAGTAGAGGCAGTAACATGGGTCAGAGGTGTGTAGGTGTGTGTGGGAGGTGTCAGTTTACAAAACATCTAACATTATCTGTTTGCTTTCAAAGTTTCAAACATTTGTGGCCTGACGCCCGAGATACAAACACCTACCACCTCTTTGTCCTCTTCCACCTCCTCCGTACAAAATGAATGATCCTCAGCCGTTCTTAGTTTAGCGTGTTAGCATGCTAATTTTCACAAATTAACACTAAGTACAATGTACAACTGAGGCTGATGGGGATGTCATTAGTTCTGCGGGTATTTTGACATAAACCAAAGTGTTGGACAAATAAAAATGTTGACCTGATGATGGAGCTTGTCCTCTGGGGACCACAAATATGCCAATAAAATATCATCTCAATCCATCCAGTAGTTGTTGAGATGTTTCAGTCTCGACCGAAGTGGTGGATCAACTGACCGACAGACCAGAACAATTCAATCCCGAGACCCACATGCTAAATATTTCTGGACATGCAAGTCCACGTTGAAACAAATTGCACAGCTCTTCTCCAGAAGCTACTCCATGCTTTATTCACCATATGCTTTCAGCTGTATTGCCTCCATCAGGGTGGTGATTAAGGTTCTGAAGAAGGCAAGATAGCTGAAAAAGTTTAGTACGTTGTGTGAAATGTTCTCATTTTGCTGGACGTTGTTGGCATGGCTCACACAGGTCTGCAACTTGCTGTGTGTGCGTTCTTAAAGTTGACTATTGTAGTACAGGCTTTGGTAGTCACCCTTGACACTGAGCTAAATACCCAAACTAGACCAGGAAAGAAAGTTCAAGTCTGAACATTTGTGGTATTAGCAGATGATACACCTGAGCGAACATCCAGGGGTGTGAGTGTTCGTGACAAGGTGGGACTGGCTAAGGCAGGTATAAGTTGGTTTAGGGGCTAACACGCCACTATTCATTAGCCATTCAAACTGTGTCAGCAAGAAACGTTCCCATAAATGAGCCACTACGATCATTCATCATAAAACCAGTACTACATGTATTACCAAAAACAGAAATGGGGAGGAAGCCAACATTGTTCGAAAAGAAAGAGGTGACGACAGAAAAGGGAAAGGCAAGGATGAAAGGGAGATGGCATGAGACTTAGAGAGCTCAAGGTACTCTTTAAACTCTGCTAAGTTTTCTAAGGTAATATTTATTTCTTGCTATTTTCCAACCAATTGTACGACACATTTCAAACCTTTGAATTTCAAGTCTTCTACAAGTGAGGGAGATGGACTCATCGTTAACTCACTGTACTCAGTATGTGTTCAAGGAAAATTAAGGTTTAAAGGCAGTACTGGAACTTTTCCTCAATAGGTGTGCTGTTCACTCAACTCCTCAGTCGCCATGGAGACTGTGGAGTACTTTAATGTCTAGACAGGTGATCTGTATTAAACACTGAAGCAACCAGGTTTGTGTCTGATACTGTCAAGGTTTGCTTACTTCAATGTTTCTCAGGGGCTCACCCGTTTCGAGAGTTAGATGAGAAGATCGTTACCACTCTCACTTTTTGAACATGTTACAGCTCAAGCTTTAGAGGTGCTGGTAGACTGAGTTTGTTACCTTTGTACAGGTAACTGTTTCCCCATGTTTCCAGTCATCATGCTAAGCTAAGCAAGCCAGCTGCAGGTTGTAGCTCATATTCAACATACAGACATCTATCTAACTAAAAGAAAGCAGATAAGTGTATATTTGAAAATGTCTAATTTTTCCTTTAAGTTCAAATAGACTGAGAGTAAATAAGGCTGTTGTACGTCCTTGTGCTTCTGCCACTGTGACCTGATTATACCTGCTGGCTACATCAAGGGTGGATAACCACTTGGGTCCTGTCAAAGAACTCCTGTATCTGGGACAGGGGATAGGCCTCTTTGCATTTCTTGGCATTAAACTGTAAGGAATAAACACACATTCATAGCCAGCTGTATTTTTACTCTGAACAAGGACTAAAGGAAATCAGATCTTCCCAATGACCTGGGTATTTAAAAACTAAGTAATTGTTAAATCATGCACAGTTGGAGTGTGACGTTCCGTTAAAGATATGCACATAACAGTGGAGCCAGGACGAATCTGGAAAAGTGTTGAGAGATGTTTTGATATGATGATACAACATTAGGGATTATCTCTGTCCTGGTTTGACAGGAAGAGAAAAACTTTTACTTCAAAATGTCCGGCTACTTTTGTCTCTGAAAAACTGTAGAGCTAGGTGGAACACAGAGATAAAGATCAACAAAATTAAAAAGTAAGGGTATTTCCTTCCATCAGGTTATATGAATTCCTATGAACCCTAGTCATAGATACTGTTCATGATCTAACAGAGACTGCATCTGGTTGTTCAATTGTCAACAGGGTAACACAAAATCAAACCCTTAGAGCAACGACTGAGTCTACAATAAATTTGCATGTCTGTAACAAAATGAAAAGCAGTGAAATGCTGTATTTGTAGCCTCTTTTTTTCTTTCAGCTCATGTTCTGAGAGTGGTTGGCCTCCTCTATCGGCGGTGTGGATTACCATTTGCTGTATGAAAGCCTTCATATAAAATCTGACACTACACTGGCAACCCTCCACATAATGACTGCATATATCCTGCCAAGTACACCAAATGTAGCAAATGCAGATATATATTCACAACAAAATACAGCCGTATTTACTGCAGGCTTACTTCGATAAAGAAGCTTAGACATTTAGTTATGGAAGAATTTGTATTCATCCTCATTTTAGGAACATCTTGCCCCCTTAATCAAAACATTAGTATATAGTATAGTATAAACAAGACTCTACAGCCATGCTAGTGGCTCTGTGAGGCCACTAGCCCTTAAAGCGGTACTTGCTAACAAGTAGCATTGCAGGGTTGCCAACTCTCACGCTTCTGGCATGTGACACAGTCTCACGCTGCTCAAACGATTGTCACGCCAAAACACTCTGACAGCAACAGTAGATGAACAGGCGAGCGTAGGTACCGTTGGTTGCCTACTCTAACCCCATTCTATGAGTACAGGCGTACTCTCTCACTTTCTTAAATTACTCTGGTTATATGTGCGCGTTGCTTATCCCTTGTTGACAGTTGTTCTTACAGAAAACCCTGAGCTGGAGCGCAGAAGGCATCGAAGCAAGCTAGTGAGTGTGTGTACATATTTGGCCAAGTGAGTATGTGTGTGTGTGTGTGTGTGTGTGTGTGTGTGTGTGTGTGTTTATACAGCTGTAGCAGACACTGCGCTCATTGTTCTGCGTTGTGTTGGTAGGCACACCGGAAGTGAAGATCTGTAGGATTTTATTCTCACCATACACCGTACACCACGGGTCATCCGCATCTCTCCACATTCAGCTCCTCTGGATTAGAATAGGTTTTTGAGTTGTTGTTATTTTGGTTTATTTCAGGTTCTTGCTATTTGTGAACATTCAGTGAAATGGTGTTGTTTTGATGTCTTTGACTTTTGACTTTTGAACCTGTGCGCCCTTTTTAGGGTTAGTGTGTGTCTAATATTGTGAAACTGAGTGGCGTAGTCAGGCTTTGTGCTTAAATCTTACAATATAAGGTCCCACTCTCGCCACATGCGTAAGGTGCATACTTTTTAAAACCCTGATGGTGAATTGAGTCTATATGTGCACATGATAAAGTGCGCATGTGTGTATGCATGAATCTCACTCCAGCCAGGTACCCAAAGTTGGCAACCCTGACATTGTCATTGTGGGCATGTAATATCAGGTTCACCATCTTAGTTTAGTGTTAGTGTGCTAACATTTACTGTTTAGCTAGCAGCTAAAGTATTTAGTTAGTATGTCTGAGGCAGATTTTGCAGTTTTGAAGGTAGGATTTTTATCTGATAATTAAAATATCTTATATTTGGTCATCTGCAAAACATCCATTCATGTACTGAAGTACTTGTAGTAGAATACAATACTTTGAACAAAGTGTTGCTACGGAGTAATTAGAGTTATTTCTGCCAACTTGTAAATGCCTGTCTGCTTTAATATGTTTCATTTAGGTGTTGTCATATATTTTCTGCCTGTCCAAATTATCCAATTTATGTTAAACTGCAAGAAAAGCATCTAATTAGAGGAGAACGCAAGAGACAGAGAATGAGAGAAAGCAAGGGACAGAAGAGAAAGGTGGAGAAGGGCTCGTGCAAACCAGTCTTGCCACTTCAGGGGCGTAACGCTGGTGCTGCTTTAGTGAGATCTGCCGGCACTGCCCATCTCTCAACCCCCTCCACTCGTCTTTCACCCTATCCATTCCTACTTCCCCCACCTCTCTTCCTCTCTTGTCTTTCTTTCTCCGTCTCTCCATCCCCTCCCTTTCTTCCAGCCAGTCCCACCACAAAGCCCCACCCACAGCATGAGAAGACAGGGAGAGGAATATGATCTAACCACACTCCCAGAGATATTACCTCAGCAGCCACCCCCACCCCCCTACACACACATGCACACACACACACACACAAACATACACTCCTACCTTCCCCTCAGTCATACCCATACCCATGCACTCCACTCCTCCTCTCCTCCCTTCCCTTGCTCCCCCTGATCTCCTCCTCGTCCTCCACTCCCTACAACGCTGCTGCCAGGCCGTAATGTTTTTCTTAGCCTCTCCTACACAGTTTTCACACAGTTTCCCTCTCCCTCAACATACAGCAACATCCTACACACCCTGGGCCCAGCTGACCCACTGAGAGAGGAGGTGGGAGAGCTTCGGGTGGGCAATAACGCCATCACTGAGGGACAGGCTGTTTAACTAAAAAGACAACTGACAAAGAAATCATTTTTAATCAGCAGGAAATGTGAACACGATTCCATGCTCATCCGCTTCGCTTTCAATGAATTAAAAAATTATATTTGTGGGCTTTCACAAAGCATTGTTTCGAGGTTTCGATCCTTCTATTGGCCCACATTTTTGCTCTGCTTATTGCATGCTGTTTTTGCAGCAGTCTGGTTGAGGCCGTGATGATGTGGGGTTGACAGGATGTGGTGCAGGATTCATTCCTCTCCACAGAGAGAAAGACAGCTTTAAAGGTTAAGGTGACTGTTATCAGCAGGTCTCGATACCTGCCATCAATCTGTTGTGGTTTTCACAGTAGGGCCCTTAAACAGAAACAGCATCCATGTGTGGGTCTCAGCAGATACAACCCCCTGGTGGAGGTGAAACAACAACTCTTGAGAATAGGAGGGAAAGTTGATTGCCACAACTCTGCTTCCTCCATTGTTTCATATCAACAATCGCGTTGTTAGGATTTTTGCTGCTGTGCTAAACGTTTACCTTATCTCACAAAACAGCACTTTATATCAAACTTTATATCAAACATCTAAAATACAACAGAACATCCTCTGGTAACACATATACAAAAAACATAACTTTTTATATATATTATTTTATGTAAAATGTGCTTATATGCCAAATTTGAAAGGAATTGTGCACTGAAAAACAGAAGAAAGAAAAGAAATGCAAGCATACAATTGATCCTAATAAAGGGCTTTTTTTTACTCATCAGCTAGATTATAGATATATATTATTAAAATTCCTCTGGGGATCATGAAGGTTTGCACCATATTCCATGACAATCTTTCCAATACTTGTCGAGGCATTTTCTCAAAACCCCATTTCATTACATTTAGGCATTTAGCAGACGCTTTTATCCAAAGCGACTTCCAAATAAGAGCTTACATCAAGTGCATAGAACCATGATCGAAAACAACAAGAAGTCTCATCAAACTTGTAAGGGCTGGTGATGAATCACAAGTGCTGTAAGTAAGTACATCGCTGCCAGTGGCAGAATCAAAAGAGCATTAAATCTAAGAACAGATTGTCTTTGTACATTATCAAAAGACAAGACATTCGACCTAAAATACAATTCCACTATAATAACGTACAATATGCTATACTTTATACTTCATAGAAACAATGTTTCATTTAAGTGCTGTTTTATTCCCGGTACAACATGCTTCCAATGCTTCCATTGCTACGCTATGACGCGACCTTCCATAGCGTCATACTATGACGAAGTGAATTCTGTTTTGATCTCACTACACAAGAAACTGTGTGGTTCCCAGTAAAAATAAATTACTTTTCTGTATGATCTGGACAAACCTGAATTTCCAGTTCCAGTTTCAACATTGAGTGGTAAAATACCAACTCACTTAGAGCTTTGTTTTTTTTCTCCAATTCTTACTAAAACTGTGTTGCAGCATTGAAACTTAATGGAATTACATATATTACACACATTGTAGAATTTCTTTGCACTTTATACAGCACACAGTTCTGGTTCATCAGAGGTCAGATTCCAACTCACAGCCGTCTAATTAACCACTGGCCTAGAACTACAGCCAAGAGTGGAAGTATTAAAAAATGGTTTATTTAACTTTTTGTTCTTCTTCTTCTTCAAACAAAAGTGCATGGTGTTGACCTCAGATCCACGCAGTAGCCAATTTGGGCAACTGATTTTATTAACTTAGAGGAAGTTTGAATTATTTGGATTATTTCAATTTGTTTTTACTGTTTTTGGTGATTAGGATTGGATGTTTCAATATAGCCACACATTCTTCAGCTAAAATGCTCTGAATGTGCATACTGTAGGGCAGCCTCAGCACAGCACTCCTTCATGATTACTTGTTTACTGTTTTTCAGGTTGAGCCAGTCACATGCAGGACAATATAAAAGTATATTCAGTGAATTATAATAATCCCCCTGGTCTATCAATATCCACATAATCATTATGGCCGGCAGAGAGGAGAAGGCACTGGTCAGTAGAGGATTGTGGGTTTTGCAGTTCAGAGCTGCCAAAATAGCCATGCCACTGGTGGGGCATGTGACTACAGGGACTAGCGGAGCTTGAGAGCGTCCTGGCCGGGTTGAAGAAACCACACACTGACACAAATGACTGGCCTGGATGCCTTTCATCTCAACAGGGAATCAGGGGCCCTGGTCAGAAACAAGCAGGCAGTTACAGGCCACAAAAGCACAAGTTACGGGTGTCAAGCCATGCAAGTGAGAAGGAAAAACACACACTGCTGAAAGGACAGGAAGTCTTTTATTTAAACATCTTTGTGGTAGTTTGATTGAGGATATTTGACTCTTATTGGGCAATACAGTACAGTGCCTCGCTTTGTCACCAGTAAGTCAAATGGGTGAATGAACGTTGATAATAAAAAACACTGACATTTTGAATAAAATGCTTTTTTGTTGCTAAGAGTTAAATGAGAATATTGATATAAATATGTGATTTTATATTTTTTATGATCATGTTTAAAGTGTTATATTACATTTTTTCCCTTTTAAATTTCCCGACAGTGCATACTGTGTGTGACACGTCATGATTACTGTCATTCACTATGGAAGCCAGTGTTTATTGTATGACTTGAGGTTTAAGTGCTGAGTTAAACAGGACTAACAATTAATAAAGAGGCGATTGCGTGTGCAACATGGCAACGCTGTTTGACTCAGGCAGTGGTTTAAAGTGTGCACACCTGCAGGTGTTTGTGCTTCTGTGTATCAGCATGTGCTTTTGCATGTGCATGCTGCCTTGCGCTGGAGCCCCCTCACTGGGCGGCAACAGGGCTGAGGTAACATCACATGTTTCTTTTTTTTTCCTTCTTTTTTTTTGATAATATATATAGCTGGAAGTAAAAAGCTCTCATAACTACTGTGTTTTTTAGTGTTGCCAGGTCAACCTGCCCACTCTACACTCAACAGCACTGGGATGGGATGGGTTGAGCACGGGAAAGAGGTGAGAGAGGAGAAGTGGGAATGATAAAAAAAATTATTTGTGGATGGAAAAACGATGGCAGGGAGGGGGAAGAAGAAGAGTTGGGAATGAAGTAAGAGGGGAAATAAAAAAGGTGAAATACAGAAGGAAAGAATCAAAAGAGGAGATAATTGGTGCATTTAGGGGAATTATGATGATGGAGAAGAGACAGAGGGTGATGAAGGCCAAGGTGAGCTGGATGATTATGAGCATTTTTCTGCTCCATATTTGCTTCTTTTGCTCTTTTACCCCATGAACTTGAGCTCTGTAACTCAGTCAGACAGCGCTTGTCCTGGCATACCCTCTATCCACTTATTTTACATGAGATAAAATGTGTGCCTGCGTGCATGAGTTCATGCGTGTCACTGTGCGTGTGTGTGTGTGTGTGTGTGTGTGTGTTTGCAGTGCCCCGGCCTGCCAGCTGCCAGTGTGTAGCACTCAATCCAGCAAAGGCGAAGCCTAATTACAGACGCATGGCTACAGATTTAGCCGGCATGCTAACCATAACGGAGGAGGCAGCAGGGAGGGGATCGCTTGGAAAAGTCACGGCTGGACGGGAGCTTCACAAGAGCGGACCACAGGGACAAGGGAGGGGGGTACTCTATTTCAGGATTCGCTGCTCTCATTATTTATCATAGTAGAAGTCTCGGCAAGAAGGAGCAACCTACAATTGACTACACACATCGGCGCAAATGGGCAGACTGCTGAGCAAACCCCCACCCCACCCACGCCCTCCCACCCGAGCCATCCACAAACCGTTGAAAACATCAAACAAAACAAGCCCACAGCAGCATTTCCCTCGTCCTCGTGGGCCAACATTGCCAAAACTGTAGTTACAACGCACTTGTCTCCACCAATGCAACACCCAGCGTGAGCAGGGTGACACAGAAAGTATACTACTCATTACAGGGATAGATTCCTCTCGTGTCTAGCATATACTAAGCGAGATGGGAAGTTTTCCAGGTTGTCAAGCTAAAACTCTGCATGCAAGTGGATATGTATGTGCAAGTAAGCACGTATGTATGTATGTGAATGACTGTGTGTGTGTGTGTGTGTGTGTGTGTGACGGACAGTTTGTGAAACCAGGGAGGGTTGGCAGTTAAACTCTGAGCTCACCCACGACTCTACCACTTCCACCCACAGTGTCCTCTATACAGCTGCTCTCACTGAGCCAAACTCACACATCATCCTCATCCCTCTCTCTTTTTCTCTTTGTGCTTCTCTCTATCACTCTCTCCCTCCCTCCATCCCCTCATCCATCTATCCATCTCTTCTTAATTTACTCCTTTCTCTACATCTAATATTTCCTTCTCCTTCCCTCCATCTGTCTCTATTATTCTCCACTGCTACCCTCTACCCACCTCTTTCAGTGTGTTCATTTTTATGCAATCTCTTACCATTGCCAAGTCCTTTGCTTACTATTTCAAACTTTTGGACTTTTGACACAGCCTATCCCTGTACACGCTCTCAGCGTAGGAAGAATTATTTCGCATATGGATGAAGCATCAATTTGAGGGCCTACTTATACTTAAACATGTCAGCTTTTATTAAGATGATCTGAAGGTTATGAGAGTGGTCACAAAACAGAGTTGTACGAGTAAAGGTTTAAACAGGTGGACATGTGTCTGCAGAGGTTCAGTCGCAGTTACATTCAGAATCCATTGAAGAGAGTACTGTACAAACGTACAGTAATGTGAAGACGAGAACTAAACGTGAAATTCATATTTAGCGTCCACTCTCGTTTAACACTTCTTGTGTTCATTCAATTACTGTATAAATAATCCATCAGCCATTTGTATCAAAAGATGACTCAGGAATGAAAAAGAAAAAGTCATCCACAAGAACAGAAGAGCTGACTCACACAACAACAGCTCATACTCAAAACCAACTCAGTGTATGTGCTCTGTTTGTCAGGGATTAGTTAACGAGAAGTGGCACAGTGTTATCGTGATCAGTCTTTCATTGACCAAAAAGAGGAACTTGTTATTGGAGTTGTGTACGTTTCTCTGAGACTCCCTGAACTCGATCTGCTGATCTGCTTCAGCACTTACCATCAGCATTATAATAAATGTACACGAAGTAGCGGCTGTCCTCCTGAAGCTGCCAAACAAAATTGACAAAATTGGCTCTTTTTTGGATGTGGCAAGAACAATTGTGGTGATAGTGGTGGGTGCCAATTTTGTTGTGTACCCTTAAAGCAATTTTCGTCATTTAAAAATAGGCTTCACTCCCCTTCAACCTGCACACACAGGTACACACACTCACATACACACATGCAGACACACTGAGGCTGATTAAAGGTTTATATGATGTCTCATGGTTTTATGCATTGCACTTTGCAGTAGGAAATTTTGTGCTACTATCAAAGGTTTTCAATTTTAAAAAAAGGATGGAACCGCATTGTAGACCTTTAGCTGTTTTATAAAAAATATTTAAACTATAGTGTGTTTTCTATCTTTTAAATGCAAAATAATGTTGCTGTTAATAACTCAAAGGCAATGAAGCCATTTTGCATCCCATAAACAGCGTACCTGTCAAATTAAGCTTTGTGCTGTATAATCATATAGATAAGTATGTGTGCCTCAGTGGTGGAAAAGATTAGATTAATTAAAAGTACCAGTACAGCAATCTGAAGAAATACTCCATTACAAGTAAAAATGCTGCATTCAGTCCGGTGTTCCCAACCTAGGAGTCGAGCCCCCTGCAGCAGTCACAAAATGAATCTGAGCGGTCATGAGATGATTAATGTGGTTGGAAAGAAAACAACACCTCTGCCACTGCTGCCACAATTAGACATTTATGTCTCACATGCTAAAGAAGGTTTAGAACCAGTGGTTTGATCTTGTAAAATCTTCATTTGAAACATACATTTAGCTGAGTAAAAAGTACAATATTTCAATGCAAAATGTAATGGAGTAGAAGTATAAAATAGCGTAAAATGTGAAAAACTGAAGTAAATTACCTCACATCTGTACTTAAGTACAGTACTTGAGTACTTAATCTTCAAGTGAACAGAGCAGGGCAAAAATAGTAAAAGGAAGGCAAACTATTTTTCACAACTGTGTTTAAATATTTAATTTGTCAAAGCGAAATATATTCATGTGATGATGCACTTAGTGGCTCACACACTGTATGACACTGCATATATGCTTTGAGTTCATTTTCAAACCATACTTTTACAGCATAGAGTCTTACAGTAATTCAGTGAAAGAAAGAAGTTAGAGGAACTGCAAGGAGTTGTATGCAAAATATGAAAGAGGGATTTATTTTTTAAACATTAAATGTGTGCCAACAAACACATTCAGCCATACAAGCTTTGTCTTTAAACCACACTTTTTTTTAGGACCCTGCTGACAAACGTGAAAGACAGTAACAGCAAAAATACATTTATAAATCAAACTGAAACCAATAAGTTGCAGATAATGAAGATAGGTCTTAACCCCAAACCTCACCTTGAAAAGCAACGCCTACCACTGGTTTGAGCGCTACCATGTCAGTGCAGTATGGGAAATGAGGAGTGGGTGGGTGTGTGACCCAGCGACCTATCAACAACTTGCTCAGGGCCCTGCTGCACACCATCAACATCTCCCTGCACTCAGCTCCAGCTCAATCGATCGCCCTCATTTTCACATATACAGAAGGAAGTTGCAAGACGTGTGTGAACTGGGGGAGGTGGAAAGGAAACTGCATCGCAGATGGTTGTTGTGTTTCTTGAACACTCAACAGTTTACTCACCTTCTGGGCTTGTTATCATTTTTACATGGTAATTTTATGAGAGAGAGGACATGAGCTTATGGCTTGTTAGTGTACATCATATTTAACCTTATGGTTAACATGATTGAAAAGCACATTTTTGCATTAAAATCATGCAGTATTTTGCTAGTTTTTACCTAGTGGGCTTCATATTAGAGTTCCGTATGTTTATGTTGCCCACACATTATCCAAAGTGGATGACTCTTGATATGAAAGATAGTAAAGATAGTCTAGTTTTGTGACATCATTAGGTCTAGTTCATCAGTGAGCTTTATCATCACTGCAGGCATTATGTAATTACATGTATAACATATTCTATTTTCATGTATATATTGTGGTTGTGTGAATGTGAAAACTGCACTAGCAAGCCACATTATTATAGTTCATACAGTGATCACATATGAGAGAGATATTTCTACATATTTTTTTCTGTTCTCCTTTGTGTATGTCTGCCCAGTTTTAGATAAGCAGAATATGAGTTGAAATAAAACAGGTTAGAATAAGAGCAGTAAAAAGTAATGCTTGTGCTCTGACAAAGCAGAGTGAAGTGAAACTGCAATAAGGTTATGCTGAAACGCCCAGAGAGGTTAGAAAATTGATCATACATCCATCTTTCACCGTTCAAGGTCACAAGGAGCTGGATCCTCTCCCAGCATGGACTGGGCAAGGGGCAGGAAAACACCCCGGACAGGTCATGAGTCCACCACAAGTTTCATACAAGCGCATAATCGTCAACATGTTCGGCTGAGATGCCTGAAGATGTCCGCCCACGATCACAGACGTCATGTGCTGTCAGGTAGCTTGGCAGCTCGACAGATGGTACTGGTATTTCACTCTTGCTAATCACAAAACTCGCACTCAGCAGGGTGGCTCGGTGTTTGCAGAGATGATCCTTCAACCAGAGCGATAGAGTTCAGGAAGCCTCACTAGTGCAGTCTTGTAACTGAGCCTGAAGTTGATGATGTCTCAAACGGGGTAGGAAAAAAACGTAAACAAATGTAACTATGCATCATCTGTACTCAGTTTTTGCTATGTAAGATTTCTGCACCCAAGTTTAATTTCTGGAAGTCGGGTGACGTTGGACCCAGAGGTGGCTGGGTACTTGACGCACACATAGATAAGAAATACTCCAAAATGTCACCCATGAGTCATGAGGCACTGATGAGATTCAGCAGGTGCAAAGTATTTCACATCTTCTTCAAACTTTGCCTCGAGGAAAATACTTTACCAAATTCCACTTTAGTGTCCATTTAGTCAGACATGATTTAATCCCTCTCTGAAGGAAACCAGTAGTTTACTTTAATAACCATACATTTTATTGTATGTGGTTGGAATAAGAAGGATTTAAAAAAAGGTTCAGGTCCTGGTTTTTGATTCAGTAAGACACCTTTTTCTATTTCACCTGATTTTAAAGGCTGATCATTTTCTGAATTATTACTGTTTGAGATACCTTTACATGCTGTTAAAAATGCCCCTATAGAAGCTTGGGCCTCACTCATATCGGCTGTCAGTATCTTGACTAACAGACTGAAAAGAGGAGGAGTCAGTGATGTTAATTTCTTGACTGTGACATCAGGCAAACTCTGATAATGTCGTTATCACAGCGGGCCAAACAATACATGCGAACAGTGCGTGAGATAGAGAGGTGAATCACTACTCTTTGATTTCCTGAGACAGTATGTCCTCTGATTAGGAGGCAAGAAAGAAAAATACAGCAACGTGTGTTGTATTAGACGGCATTTGTTTAAGCTAGATGTAACTAATAAACTGGCATCTGAGTGCATCATTTCGTATTAATAAAGCAAATAATAACTCATTCATGCATAGTCGCACAGATAAGTTAACCACCAGTTCTCATGCAATGTTTTTTATGATAGAAACAATGTAATGTAATTAAAGTCAATTTCATTTATGGTGAGAAATCCTGGATTTTTTTTTTTTATTACAAGAAAACCTTCAACCGTTTTGGTTAAGAGAAAGAGAGAGAAAAAAAGAGTGGGCTGCATAAGGCCATTAGGTGTGATTGCACTCTGAGCGTCATTCGAAAATGAGATTGCCTGTAATGGATAGAGATGATGACTGAAGGATAATATGAGAAGAGCACTGGTGTATATTTATGGAGGAGTTGGTACTGGGCCTTAAGAAAGCTGAGGACAAGGGAAAGAAGGAAGAAAGAAAGGAAGGAAGGAAGGGGCATCATGGGAAAGAGCCTCAGCCAGTGCATACAGCTGATGGGCTGCACTTTGTGACTTGGGGTGTAAAGCCAGAGGTGAATAATGAACTGAAGACAAAGAAAACAACTTAATGGGAACACTGAGGCTGGCATGTGCAACTCTGCTGTAATAAAGACCAAAAAAAGTGCAATGTGCACCAGGACAGCTGAGGCTATGAATGTTGGGAAAGTGTGGTGATCTTAAACAATGAGCTGAAATACAAGTGGAGACACCCAATAGACAGTAGCAGTGTTTGGCTGTAGTTAACACTGGAGACAAGGTTAGAGGAAGTGATAGGAGAGACGGAGTGTAAGGGAGGAGGGTGGTGGAAGGTAACTAAGTACATTTACTGGATAGATGTATGTTATGTTTGATATATATATAGCGGCGTCTTGTGTCGTGGGGTGGACCAGATGTTCGTCATGACATGAGAAGTAAATGCTAACTTACAATAGTGATATCAAAATCTGAGAAGATGCATGAGAACTTTTACCTTTCATGCTTTAAGTACATTTTGCTGACAGTACTTTTATTCAAGAACTGTTTTGAATTAATACATTTTATGTTTTAAATTTTAAAACAAAACAAACTGCATAGATAGGAGATTTACGCCTACAGCACATACCCTGCATATGTGACTTATACACGTTACTCCGGCAAATGCCACACATTAGGTAGCTTTAACAAAGGATTACAGTCTCCCGTCTACCCACTCAGTCAGTACATATGAGTGACAGGTGAGAGAGGTTTCCTCAGCTGGTCAGAAAAAAAAAGCCCGGCAGAACAATGGTGACACACTGTTGCTCTGCAAAGACTATATGCATGGTATATATATATATATATATATATATATATATATATATATATATATATATATATATA
>JAVQJL010042885.1:0-14776 GCA_036024295.1 Nannoperca obscura
AATATGGAGTTGCAATAATCCAGCCTAGACGTAACAAATGCATGGACTAGTTTTTCTGCATCTGCTTGAGACAGGATGTGCCTGATTTTTGCAATGTTACGTAGGTGAAAGAAGGCAGAGCAGAGCAGATAAAAAACAATGCAAATAAATACAAAATATATTGCTTTAATTTGTGATATATATAGTTCATTTACATTTAAACCCTGTATAAAATCACCGAAAGGTAATTGTACAGCACATTTGATGTAATGGGATTATTAATCAATAACTACCAAACTGGGTAACAGCAAGCGCAAGAAATCACCTATACAAAGACTATTGCAGCTGACTATTCTGATAGGAATGATAGGGACGTCAGAAGTAGCTTGTAACATGACACCAACATGAAACCTTAATCCTACCAGCAGAGGAAATAAGGGAGAGAAATCTGATGCTTTAAGAGCTTCCCTGCACCATGTTGGGATTTGAAATCAGCTTCATTTTATAGTCCTCCAGCAGGACCTGCAGCAGGATGGCTGCTATTAGCAAGCACTGCTTTGTGCTCTTATTTGTCCATATGTGAATCTAAAATGAGTGTAATTAGATCATAATAAAAGACAAATGTGTACCTTGACAGTTAAGTCCAACAACTCTGGACCCACATATGGGCCTGTTTAGTCCAAGCTTTAGGTTTTTCTGCTGCATCTCTACAAATCTGTCCACTTTAGCTGTCTGAAAAGTGACTAAACATAAAAATAGTTTATAGTGGTTAAGTCGCATAATATATACTGTGATGCAAAGTCTTTGGTTTGATTCTGTAAGTAGAAACTATAAAGAAAGATGAAACCAAGTACTGCAAGGCAAGAAGCGTACGTATCAAATATATATCAAATATATAATGTTGTTCTACATGACCTCTGCATCAATTTAAACACATATCCCACAAACCTCAGGAAACGTCTTTAGTATGTTTGGAAATTGTACGATCTCCACTAGAATATGAAATAAATATTGATGTGTTTGAGCAAAGTTTAGTTGTACAGCACTGAGGTTTGAAGGGAAAGGCCCTGTATGAGAATGATATTATGTTGCCATATAGGAACTTATGATGCCAGGTAAGCTTTATTTTTTGTTTTTATACATTTTCAAAAAGATATATATTTGCACAAAAAACACATTCAATCAGAGTCCATGATTTCATAATTATTTATTTATTTAAATGTTCAATAGTATTTTCTGTACATTTTAAGGGATAAACACTGTTTCACATCCCTGTGCACAGAGCCAGGAATACTCTTCTGGTGGAGACATTCAGGGTCTTTGCAGGGCTAGGAATTGAACATCAATATAGTACCAACTGAAATTGGTCAGATTCTTAGGCATGTTTACTTTATCAGATATTTCCTGACTTAAATTAGATAACCTGTCTTTCTTTAGATTATGTTTTATTCAGACAAGCTTTTCATTTAAGTAACACTGAAAGAGAAAGAGAGTCAAAACATGGTTATATTCCCCATAGTTAGGTATCATTGTAGACACCAATATGCTTGATTAATTAATTTTGTGTTGGCCAACCATTACTATTATTATATATTCAAATTTAAGTATATCAAATCTAAACATAGTGGAACCAGGCTGTAAAATATTCACTCTTCTGAAGTTTTTAATTGTTGAATTTGCCAAACCCCCCCCCCAATTGAAAAGACACTACATCAGTGTCCTCAATGGTTGCTACGGTTCAACATATTATAAGAATTAACAATCAAAAGACCTAAAAACACAAACATGCACACAAGCAGTGGACAAAGAATAGGGCTGTTTGAAATGACTTTTGATTGATTGTAATGAGGGGGGCTGTTCCTCAATCTGGATGCAACAGCTCAAAGCTTTATTTAAGCCCGTGTCTGATGAACCTAAAGGGTCTTAGAGGTCAAACGCAGGAGATCAGAAAATATAGAAAGAGATCAGCTTATTTTAAAAATGGCAAACAACTGCACCCTAAAATGAATTCTGAAAAAGCACTGGAAGCATTTCAGCACAAACTAGAAAGCTACAGTTCCTCTTTTTTCATTATTCGGTGGTGTGAGTTATTTGTGTGCCGTATGTGAAAAATGCTTACTTTACACTTTCAGAAAACTGCATATAAGCATATCAATTTTGTGAATGCGCTCAAAAATGAAAATATTAATGGTTCTCTTGATTTATAAGGTCACAAAGGAGTCCGTAATTTGTTTCTACTTCATCATTAAACCTTTAAATGTTGCATGATCCACATACAGTACAATATGGGGCCTATATGACACTACTACATGTAAATAACAGAATTTCAAATATAAAAGTAAAGGTTTTTTATATCTGATACTTCCAAATATTTATTCTCTGCTCTTGATTTTAATCCACTCTCCCTCAGAGTTGGGTTGATATAGAGACTGTGACCTCCTGCCCAGGCCAGTCCCTGCTTATATTTCATTGCATCCTGATTCTCTGACATGTAGTGTGTTGGATGGGGGGAAGGGTAGGAAGAGGAAGAGGGTGTGTGTGTGTGTGTGTGTGTGTGTGTGTGTGTGGTTGGAGGAGGTGGGGGTGAAGAATGCTTGGTATGTGCGGACGACAACAACATGAAAGGCGACGAGTGTTCAGCCCAACAGATTGTGCGCCTGCAAATCAAACCGCAAAGTATTTCGTATCAGATTATACACTGAGCCACAGACAACAGGCGCCTCAGCGTGCCTTTGTGACAAAAAACAAACCGCCGGTGCGAGTTTTTATGAGGCGGCCACGCAGTTTATTTGATGTCAAACACCCTGCAGAGGCGGAGATGGTTTGGTCTGTAGTAGGTGGGACTGCCGAGCGGTCTGCAGCAGGACGTCGTAGATCAATGAACCGGACCGGAGGGTTGGTCCATCGCCTGGTGTGCATCTGACTGTATAGATGTGTCAGTATACCTATGCAGGACCGGAGCTTTATTACTGTTAACCAGCCCGTTCAGTATGCGGATGTTTTAAACCGACTGGCTTTATTTTATAGGCTCCTCTCACCGCTCGGATCTCGTCTCTAGTGGCTCGTCGTTGCGATTTTCTGTTTTTTGGGGAAATAAAATAGATCTGTAACCTCCAGGATGATCTTTGCAAACACAGGCAACCCGCTGAAGACAGCCACTCGTAAACAGGTAGGCCTAAGAGACACACGTTGTTTTTTTATGATTATTTTCTGCCTACTTTGTTGCTCACATACATTTGAGGCAGCATTTGATTAAGCAGGCTGAATAACATCAGCCACAAATGACATTGGAAAGCCCTTTCTGGCTTTCATATGGGATTAATGCATGTATAGCTCCTCCTTTTAACACCAAATGAATTTAATTGTGTAAAAGAAAATAGATCCACTGCGCTCGGTCGACTTATCAAACGGGAAGCTGATCCTGTGGCTACATGGAGGGATAAAACCAGCTGCTGACCCGATCTTTAGCTCCACAACCGAGACTTTAATTACTATGTCCATATAACCTTGTTTGTCCAGTCGCTCACCCACTCTGATCAATATGCATGGCGGTTATTGTAGTCCATTTTATAGATTAATTCTGTGAATCCACAGAGAGAAAGAGGGAGAGCGAGCTCGGTGTAATGTAATGTATGTCAGTGTGCTGGAGTGAACTGTGCTGCCTGCATCCTTCATTTTGACCTCTCAGGTGAACAAAAAGGTAATTGAAGGCCGGGCCCCCTTTGCTCTCCCATCACACCTTTTTGATTTAGATGGAAGATGGGAATAGAAAGCCGGCACAGAGGTGAGAGGCAGCTGTTTTTATAACCCCTGATCATGGAAATGCCAGCCTTGTGTCAGATGAAGTCAATTGTGGGCTCAGTTTCAATCCTGCAGCCTCTATAACACCCAGAATATCCACCTTTCAGATTTAAACTGTAATATTTATTCATCAGAAGGCGCTGTATATTATTTTGAGGACAGGAATCTGAAAGCAACCACATAGGAGTCCCTGCAGGGAAGCTGTGAATGAGTTTTCAGCGTAGGTGGAACAGAGGTTCAGTCTGCTATAAGGTGTGATGATGCCTCTGTGAAATGTACCACCGTAGCTGCCCTCTAATGGAGTAGACGTACGGTCTGGGAGGCCTTATGTGAACCCTTGAGGGTCTCAAACTAAAGTTGGCGTGGTAATTGCATACCAACAAATATAAGGCCTCTACTTGAATTCATAACAGGCCTAACAGATGTTCCTATCACAGCAATCAACTCTTCATCAGTAAAAGAAAAATAGCTGCTATTAACATTTGAAAATCACATGAGTGTGAAATAATATATCTGTGAATCTTGTTGGTATGGCTATAGTTGTATCCATTGGCTTCTCTTGGAGTGGATTGTCCTTTGGTTATGGACAGATGGTGCGATTCCGCCATGCTTTGTCTTTGATCTGATCTGGAGAGGGTTTGGGGTGGCTGGGAGCTATTTTAATGAATGAGTAAGGGGAAGGAAATGCTTTGCAGGGCAGTGCAGAGCAGTGCAGTGCTGCGCGGTTTGGCTCACAATTTAATCACATTGTGATTCATAAAGGCCCGCACACAAGAATAGACATATTTGAATTTTCTTTGTGTGTTATATATTGGTGGACAAATTCACCTTTTTACAACAACCAAGGGCTAAAAAGGTCAGACCTACCTGCCACTGAGACCCTGACAGTGCTGGAAGAAGTATTTCAACCATTTACTTGAGTAAAAGTAGTAATTCTATAATGTAAAAATACTAACTCCAAAAGGAAATGTATTCATAATGCAGCAATGCTCCTTTCTGAGTGTTCTATTATTGACAATATATCATATTACTGGATATAAATACTTTGTTTGTCAATGTGTAGCTAGTTTTAGGTAGCCTACTGTGTACACTGTTGGGTAGTGTATTAGTAAAGCACTGCATCATATTTTTTCATATAAAATCTTAATCTGTAGTGTACCTAATAAGTGTCAGAGAACTGTAGTGCAGTAAAAGTACAACATTTCACTCTGAAATGCAATGGAGTAGAAGTATAATGTAGCATTAAATGAAAATCCTCAAGGAAAGTATAATTTGGTTTACCTCAAAATTGCACTTAAGTATAGTACTTCATTAAATGTACTTCCACCACTGGACCCTGACGTTGTCTCAAACGTGCCAAAATGTAGAAATGCCTAAGCTGTGTTGAATGTTAAGAGTAAAAGAATGAATTCTAATGCAACATGTAATGCATGAAATAATAATAATGTTTCCTACATTTTAATAGGATATTCTTGTGATCACTGCTGACCTGGGGTTAAATTAGATTATCTAGCGACCATGCACTTCTTAACAGTGAGTTTCCTGTGTGCAGTCCTACCCCATGACTCCGTCCAGTCCTAGCAGCAGCAGCAACAGCAGCAGCACAGGCCTGGAGCAGCTTAGCAAAACCAACATGTACATCCGCGGCCTGCCTCCTGCTACTACAGACCTGGACCTGGTCAAACTCTGTCACCAGTGAGTACACGCGCATGTATGAACATACACACATAGTTCTTATGTGTGGGAACACCCGTGGTGTGTCACTGATATGCTTGTCTGCTGAAAAAAGAGGCCAATATGGCAGACTTAAGATATCACACACCAGTGTCATTCCAGTCTGATTTGATGATGGTCTGTCCCCGACCACAGACACATACTGTACAAAAATATAGTCTGTTAAACCTGCTTTCAATTTTTAGTTGCACATTTGCACTATTTAGTAGGATAATGTAATTACTCTGGATTTCAACAGGGTTTTAGTAACTCACAAAAGTTTGAAAGTTTTTTTTGATAGGTCTCCTCTATTATTAGAAGATGTACTTAATAGAATGATATATTTTGCATTTAAATGGCTATAGCTTCTATTAATTGAAATTTAACAGAAGCAATGGGAAATAATGACTGTCTGCAGTTTTTGTGCAACATCATCTATGTTGGCATTCAGAAACATTACCAGTACCAGTTTAACCATAGTGTGTACACTGACACATAAACTGCTCCAACCACCATACCTCTATAAACAGACACACACATGGAAAAGTCATAGCTCAACTGTGGTATGTGAAGCAGACTGTAAAAATTATTGTTTTCTAAAATAGAAAAAAAGCCATGTAAAGCAGCCCAGTGAACATGTTCGATATTTGATACTATATGCTTCAGTATGAGCGGTTAGTGTGGTGGACGCCATAATTAGTGGAGTTTTGTCTCCTCTCTTCTCCTCTGAATCATAAGCATATGGGGAGAGGCATTCACCCATGTAACCAGCAGCAGCAGCAGCTGTTTGTGTCCTGTTTGCTTGTGTTTTGTTCATGTTCCCAATGGTGTTTGCCATCACAAAGCAGAAATGAAAGCGCTTTTCATAGCAACAAGGTCTGAATGGTGATGTAAGCTAGGCATTCAGTCTGTATGGTGTGTGCTCTCAGATAGCACCTCGCGGCTTGTGCCACAGTTAAACTTGAGCATAAATTCTGAAATAAAGCAAAGGTTGAAATTTAATTCATGATGTTTGGAAACATGTAGGAGAGATTACTGATGTACGGTATGTGAAATCACCAGGTATCTTCATCAATATGTCCTTTTGTTTTTATTATTTACATAAATTGTTCTTTCTGCTTGGGTTGGTGTTTATTATTGACCTCACTAGCGAGTGAAGGTGCTCTCCGTACAAACTCCTCTGGAAATAGATACACAGAAAAGTGACAACAACAATACATAATGAGAAGTTCTGAGACATATTGATGAAATGCTATCACTGTCCTCTCTTGTTAATTTGTTTTGTTCAAAGAGTTATTTGACACTAATCTACATGTTGATGTGCATGCAGGTATGGCAAGATTCAGTCAGCAAAGGCAATCCTGGACAAGACAACCAACAAATGTAAAGGTCAGTAAGGCTATTAACTCACCAGTCACCATTTATCAGGGTGGCCCAATAACATTCGAACTAACTGGCGGCTAGCTCCAGCTACATATTTAACGCACAGCCATGAGAGGGGTATCCATCTTTTCATCTAACTCTTGGGAAGAATGTGAATAAGCAGATTTACCCAAATTTCAAAATTTTCCTTTAAAATAATTCAGAAATCTCCCAGAGATAAATCATATTTGTAAAATTGTTTTGTAGTGTTTATTTACAAAAGAAAATGGTATCTCATGATTGATAACATAGAAGATATCTTGTTATCTTTGTAATAATAAACAATAAATATAAATATATATGACCCATCCCTCAATAATAGTGATAGTACAAAATGTACAATAGTTGGTTCCTCTTCATCTTTTCTTCTTCAGACTATTATTTTTCTTCTTTAGTGACTGTTCATGTAAATGCTGTTCTACCATCTACAGGTTATGGCTTTGTGGATTTTGACAGCCCAGCGGCTGCTTTAAAGGCAGTACATGCTCTGAAAACCAGCGGCATACAGGCCCAGATGGCCAAGGTAAGTTTGATGCAGGTGTGCGTGTGTGTGTGTGTGCGTGTGTGTTTGTGTGTGTGTGTGTGTGTGTGTGTGTGTGTGTGTGTGTGTGCGCGCGCGCGCGTGCCACGCGCCTACATATTTGCTCGTGAACATTTGGGCTTGTGCTTCTCTAATGTGTGCAATGTGTCTGGTGTGTATTGGAGAATGACATTAGACTGGTCACATGACCTCAGCTGACAAGCTGTTCTTCCCGTGACCCCATTTACTTTCACTGTAGAAACCAGATGTCATGTCTCTGTCTGCCAAATAACCTGTCAGTCAGTGTGACACGTTACACACAGGCCCACCAGCCCACACACTAAGACAACATCCTGGTTAGGTTGTACTGTGTAGATTGTACAGATATTTTTTTACCAGAATTATTGCTATGTCACTGAGTGTTAACAATTATCATTCATGCATACTAATGTAGGCATATCTGCACCAAAGCACTATAGCAACAGTATTGCTGCTTTGAGCCATTCTTGATCCTCTGTGACTAATTTAAAGTAAAGCACACCCGTTTTTCATTTTTCAAAAATATTTTTAGATGACAGACACAGTATTCTGCATTTTTTTCATTCCCTTCCCTTTCCCTGCCAGGCCTGTGTTGCTGTGCTTAAATTCATGGGTGAGAGTTCATTGATGAAGGGTTTCTCTCTGGAGGCCTGCATGTAGCTGCTCTGTTCCAAACAAACACGGCAAAGCACAGTTTGTGTGTTGTGGTAGCTAGGCTACGCTGCACTACTGCTGTTTCTAGGGAAGACCATAGAGGCGCTGAGCTGCTGCACAGTATAGATGATGTCTGTGTGTGGACATGTGTGTGCAGGAAAGCTTATTAATGTTTGTTTAACCAAATGTATTCCTCTGACCCTTAACCACACTTTAGCTGAGCCTCAAACCCTCATCCACATAGACAAGATTCACAGAAGAGAAAAATATATTTAATCAGTAATTATGTCAGTGAAGAGTGAATTGTACAGAACTGCCTTTATGGTTTAATACAAATTTACATGATTCATGAGACATTATTCTTGCATTTTAGCATGTTGCTCGCTCTCAGGTTAGATGTTGCATGCAAAATATACTATAAAGCACAAAGCATTTAATACTTCTTTTCCATCGTCTTTCCTGTGATTAGCAACAGGAACAAGACCCCACAAATCTGTACATTTCCAACTTGCCTCTTTCTGTGGACGAGAAAGAGCTGGAGAACATGCTGCAGCCCTTTGGCCAGGTCGTCTCCACACGGATCCTCCGAGACTACAGCGGCAACAGCCGAGGCGTGGGCTTCGCCAGGTTGGTCGCGGAAGATTGACAAAAAAGAGCACGAGTTTGAATCGCCTTTTAAAGAAGATGTAGAATAAACCTACAGCTTTGTTTACAAACCAGTGATGATACATAAGGAACAAACACCAAATTTCAACTCAAATAATTATATTTAGTGCTTAGCAGTGCTGTAGCTACTGTTCAAGCACAGTAATTGTTAATGAGTCATTTTAGTCAATAAAATGTAATCACTTTTTATTAAATATAAGATGTTTTGAACCTTTGATGAACATTCGTTACTATTATGGTATGTTTTTGACGTTGATAAAAAACAATAAATCACCAGTGGTTAAGTTTTATTGCAATTTTGAGCAACCGAAAGCATTTGCATCTTTGACCTCGACTGTCAAACATATTAACTGGAGCCAGTCATGTCCTGGTGTCTGCACAGGACTTGCCTCTGTTATTGCACTGCTGTCATTAAGGTTGTGATAGCAAACAGAATAAATTGCATGAACCTTCGTGGTCATGTTTGTGTTTGTGTTACATTTTTCTTTGACTTTTGCGATCCACCCATGATCTTCAAAAACAATTTTCTCACAGACTTGTAGAAATTGTATTAGGATTGCCAAACCTTTGACGAGAAGCCGAGTAAAGACAAGCTAAAATACCATTTATTAGCTCCTGTTCCTGCTCGCAGTGGAGCATATTTGTGTAATAATCTGTACAGAATGTGAACTAGCATTAAAAAAGGGGGAGACAGTCAACGTTTGAGTTTTGCATCACACCTCACAATACCACTTTGTGTTAAAGAAAATGTTGCTGTAGATCGTCTCTGTATGATTTAACGATGAGTCATTATTGTTTTATCTTCTCCCCCATCAGGATGGACACAACAGAGCAGTGTAATGCCGTCATCTCCCACTTCAATGGGAAGTTTATCAAGATAGCTTCTGGAGCTCTGGGTAGGAAAGAATGTCACCTTTTTGCACACTCTTCCTGTGATGAAAACTGCAGAGGTGGCAGTGATTGACTGTTGAGTGACTGTTTTGTGCTTTGCCCCCAGCTCCCTCTCAGCCTTTGCTGTGTAAGTTTGCAGACAGTCAAAGGAAGAAACATGCTCACAGCGGATATCTTCCTAATGGCCAAACAGGGGATCTCCGACTAGTATGTATCTGCCTGTCATTTTGCATGTATTGTAATGTATTGCACCGTCTGCTACTGCTACTTGTTAATGTGATGAGAATTAATTAATGAATCTTTGGAGTTTTTATTATCGTGTCATGCATACTGCTATGAAAAACAACTTTTACAGTCAAAACTTCAGACCTTCATTGTCAACATAATTCATAAATCACTTGCAAACATTTACTATATAATACTGGAGACAACAGTGTAAAAACTTAGTCAATGTTGACTTCGTTTTTAGGCTTATATTGGGATTATTATTATTTCATACATGGATTCAGTTGTTATGATACAGTCAAGATAAAAATATGTAATTCCACATTATTGTCTGTTTCCTCACCTCAGGGTGCAATGACTCTTACCTATGACCCCTCCTCAGCAGCTATACAGAATGGGTAAGTTACACTCAGGTTATAGCAGGTCATGACACGGTTTCACATTTAACTAGAGTCATTATTTTTGAGCTTCATTTTGAAATGCTGTCTGTGTCCTAGGTACTATACTTCTCCATATCCAGTGCCTAACAGGATAATGACTGTGCAGCCTACGATGTCTCCCTACATGTCTCCAGTCTCTGCTTACCAGGTACTGCAGAAGATCCCAAATATAAACATGCCCAACGGCCAGAGCTGAATTTAAATCACCTCTCTCTCACTGTATCTCTTTTCGCCTTTATGTTGCATTTGAGGTTATGATGTGTATATCCAGGTTAGGGTGTGTTTTTGCTTGTGTGTGGGTTGTACAACCTGCAGATGTAAGAGTATGTGTTAAAGCCACCCTGGGCCACATCACACTTTGGCCCCTTCATGTGGCATTGGATGATAATTTGAATTGTTTAGTGTTTGAGAGAGCTTGGTCAACCAAAAATCATGTAACATGACAGTAAGCTTAGTGGCTCTTAGGAGTAAAGTCTCTTTTCAGCATCTTCACACTGAGTCATGCTTCCTCTGCATTGGATTCTTGCGCACTGCTTAATAATATTTCAGCCATAAGATTTGATTAATTCCTTTCTGTGCACCAGAAACACATGAGGGATGAATCTGAGGGGTCTTGTTTAGCAGCACATGTTCTTCAGATGAACCCACAACATGTTTGGGTCCTCCAGGCCGGTCTGGTAGATATTCCCACCATGTGGAGAACTTACCTTTTAATGAATAAACTGACAAGTCGATTATCGACCTGGCACCTCAAGGGCTCTGGTACTTTGAACTACTCACTGTATGAGCTTTCTTGTGTTTGAACGAGAAGATTTTGTACCAATCCATAGCTTGTATTGAACTCTAACAAAGGCTCACCTTTTAAGTCAGATGGGGGCAGCAGTTCCCCTTAGGTACTGCCCTCTGTGTGTCCTATTCATTGTCCGTATGAACACTGAAGTCTTGAAGTAAGACTATGGAGGAGGCGAAGCTTTCTCAGGAACCCAACATGCTCATAATGTAAGCCCACACACCAAGACAACAGTGAGACTGCATCTAGTGGTCACATCCAAGCAAAACTCTTTTACAATTTTATCATAAATCCATCATGTTTATGGAGGAGTTTGGCTCCAAAAGCAATGCTGTATGAGAAGTGAGTCCAACTATATCCAATTGGTATCTCTTGACTTTATGCTCCTACTCCTCATTCTTATTTCCGATTTCTGCTGCCAGCATCCATTTAACATCAGTATCTTCCCTAGCCCTGCCCAACACACCTGATACCTACCTAATGCAGGTAGTCAGCCCAAGAGCCCTCTGGTGGACACCAGCAGTGAGGGAAGCTGTAGGAAAAAAAAGTTATGAACATGGGACAAACAATTTCAAAAACAAAACAAAAACCAGAGTATGGGACATGCCCGTAAAAGGCTAAGAGGACAACCTTCTGCCAGCTTTTGGAAAACCATTGAGCACCTCAGAAGGGGGAGGCAGGACCTCGCCCAGGCTGTCAGTGAGGCGACAAATTGCCGACCTAAACTGAGGCTATCGTTGAGAGGTAAATGTTTATTTAACGTCTAATCAGACAGACATACCTTCAGAGCAGGCTGCAGAACAGTAAGATTCATGGACTTTCTATGCCATTGTAATGGCTGAGGTCATTGCGGTAGTTTAAAAGTTACTTAGTGCCATGCCAACCAAGGGGGAACTAGATTGGCCCTACAAATATGTCATAGTTGATCAAAGTACAGGAATAGTGGCTTTAAACAAATGGATGGATGGATACAGTATATGCTTATTATTTTGTTAGTTTGTAACATAGAAGTTTCATTCAAGACATCAATAACTCTCTTTTTCCATCTGTCTCATGTTCTGCCTCTCCCTTCCTGTCTACCCCCGTTAGGTACAGAGTCATTCTTGGGTGGCACATCAACCGTATATCATGCAACACCCGGTAAGGGAGCAACAGCGTTTTGCTTTTTTTATTCATACGCTCTCACACGCCATCTACTATTCTGTGTACAGGAAATGGGTGTGTGGCGCCGCTACAGCTAATGCTCATGCTCTGAGCTCACAGTAACTCACACTGTTACTTTAATCAGCCTGTTCTGGTGACACAATCAAACCAACAGCGTCCAAAACTTCCCAGAATGTAGCAGAAGCACAGAGCTGAGACGGGTTCTAGGAAAAAGCCACAGCGTATTTACACATGCACAAAGAGTGCATATGTGTGTTGGAGTGTGTATGAAAGAGAAATGGAACAACTAAAAAGACATTCACCCACTACACCCCCCCCCCCCCCCCGATCCAGCAGGAAATGCCTGAGGCAGAGACAGTCTTGTGACTCTTTGACTCTTCCAACAGATGGTTTCCAGTGGAACAAGTGTCTCTGCTGATCTGCCCCCTCCCCCACTTTTTACTAGGAAATGGTCTATTCCCTAAAGGCGTCATGTTTAAAGGAACATACCCCACTTGAAAACAGACTAAAGCAGGCAACGTCACACCTTTTACATATTTTTATCCCTTAATGTAACCCACAGGCACAGAATACGTTTACCCCAGAGTCACATATTATCACAGAGTTATTGCTGCAAATGTAGTATTTAAAATTTCGTCAAACCTCAAAGCCACAAAATGTATTTCTTTCCCGGCTAACTTTTCTGGTCTATCATACATACGGGTTTTTAACAATAACTCATGCTATAATCATACTCAGGTGCCTGCCTTCTGCTGTTGTTTCAGCCTATATATGGTATTTTATCAGGTGTTTTATCAGAATTAGTTGATGTAGTCCATAGAATCATGTCATGTGGTTAAGAACTCAGCCGCCTTGTATTACAGGCTGCTGTGATGTCTCCCTCTGTGGACCCCTCCATGTCACTGCACCCTTCAGCCATGATTACTCAGCAGATGGGTCAACTGTCACTGGGAAACACTGGAGCGGTGAGTGGAATTCTGGGATATCCTACGCATATAATACACTTTCTGATGAGTTCTTCTGAATGGATGATTATTAAAAAACTTGGGACAGAAGACAAAGTTTCTTGTTACTCATGTATAAGAAGTTACGTTCATTGTTTCATCACAGCATCAGTATTCTCGTGTGTGTGTGTTTGTGTGTGTGTGTGTCTTTGACATAGTAAATGAAACCTCTTAATTTCCCTTTACCACTGGATTAATGACTAAATGCTATGGGCGATAGGGTTTTCTCAATAGCTACACCAAAACTATGAAATTCACTTAGAACTTCCCCATTGTTTCTCATGGGCATGCAATTATCTACATCCATCTAGCCTACTCTGCTCCTAAAGCCTCTCTAGTAATTTGTTATCTCTATGTGCAGGTGTAAACATGTGATTCTTTGTTTCTTTTCTTTCTTACATATTTCTTTTAATCTTTGTGCTATAAAGCACTTTGGATTGACTGTGTTTTCAGTGCTGTATCAATAGAGAAGATTAGCACAATATGCATGTATAGAGCAACATACTGTTCAATTTGTATTTAATGAAATATTTTCTTATTTTACAGTATATTTCAGCCAACCCTGGTGTCCAGGGAGCTTACATGCCTCAGTATCCTCCCATGCAGGCAGCAGCTGTAAGTTTATTATATCTTTGTCTCATTCAACTCTTCATTCAAGACATTAGACATTACCCTTCTTCCTGGTGTCCATTTAAATGTGATGTGACTTAAAACAATAATTGTTTTAGAAGATTACATCAGCCAACGCCAGTCCAATCATCTTTCATCCATGTGGCCATGAGCAGTTTTTGAAGTGTTTGTCTTCTGAGACTATCAATTATCTCAGTGCAAACACAATGAACATAGTTATTAGAACATTCTAAGTGAGATGCTGTTTGGCTTTTCAGGAAAATGGCACACAGCAGCAATTGGATTCTTCCAACAACTCTTCTCCTTACAGTCAACTCAGCAAGTAATCACAGGTATGTAAGCCGTGTGACGTAAATGCCAAAAAGTTGTTTATTTCTGCAACTTTACTGCCACACAATAGGTAGGTCAAAGATAATAAGATCCTAATGTTGCTGTTTGTTAGTTTTTATATAAATGTTTCTGTTTTCTGTGTTTTCCTTTTTAAGGCCAGATTACTGCTCTGTGCGCCAGAAGGCAGGTGGGAGGTTGCTGATGACATCACAGTGTTGACAGTCACCGCCTTCTCTGATTGGACCAGATACATGAACTTTTTTGCACAGCCCCAACGTTTGTGCTGGAAAATGAGGACAGTGTAAAGCAGTTGGCTAATCACAGAAAAAAAAGATTTATTTTGATAAGAAACCACATGCTCTTCTTTGTCTCTTTTTCCAAGGATTCTCAAACTAATGCCAGAGGACCACCCCCTGCCGGGCCGGGGGCGGGGGGGGGGGGGGGGGGGGGCGGCGGGGGGCGGGGGGGGGGGCGGGGGGGGGGGGGGGGCGGGGGGGGGGGGGGGGGG
>JAVQJL010042888.1:0-2500 GCA_036024295.1 Nannoperca obscura
TTACGGGGGGGGGGGGGGGGTTCTGCTACTCAATAACACAAAAACCTTCATGTACCTGGACATGACACCTTTAATTCTGATGCTATAAAATTAGAAATAAAAGACTTGATATTAAATCATCATATGAGAACAAACAATGCAGCTGTTTTATATAAAGTAACACGACAGCTGCTGTTTCTCAGTCAGGGACCTGAAACACACTGAGAAACAGGTCAGAGTCATAGACAACACCAAAACACCAGAGAACACTGGACCAAACGAGGTCTAGTAGTTGAGAGCACCAGCCAGACGGAGTAGCACCTGAGTGGATATTAGAGCAGACCAGGACTGAAAGCAGATAAATCGGTGGAGGTCAATGATTCTGAGATCAGTGACTCCAGTGAAGACTCTGGTATGATTTCTTCCCAGCAGACGGCGGTGATGTCGTGGCAGCAGACTTTGGGACGGAGTCGGCCAGTAGCCGGGCGTGGAGGGAGCTGGCCGGCTCTCTGTGCGCCGTGGCCAGCGTGAGTCCAGGCGAGAGCAGCCGCCACCGAGGAAACCACCACCAGCATCACCACGACTACCAGAGCAGCGGGGACGAGGCCAACGAGGACGGCGAGGAGGACTACATTGCAGCGGCGGAAGCAGCCATAGCGGCGCTCGGCAGCAGAGTGGACTCCCGGTGTCGCAGCTTCAGGGACTGCAAGCCGCTGCTCATCCACAACTCCTCCGGGACGGCAGCGAGGGAGTTCCGCAGGGCACCTGTTCAGGTAGCGTGGCACTGATACTCACTTTGATTGGGCCAGAGAGGAGGGCAGCAAGTCCAGCAGCTATTACATTATAGTTGTTGTTGTTGTTGTTGTTGTTGTTGTTGTTGTTGTTGGAGCATGGCTCGAGGGATGTCGGTCAGTCCTCCACTTCGGTCCAGACAAACATCTCAGCAACTATCAGATTGATTCCTATGAAGCTTAGTTCACGCCACAGGCTGATAAAGATGGCCGACACAAAAGCCCCCCAACAGTGAAGCCAAAACATCTGGATCGCCCCCTGGTGGCTGCAGCTCAGAAGCCCCGCCCCCTCCCCGGTAGTACATCCTACATGTCATGTCAGGTAGTTCTCATCAGGTTTGGTTTGGTTTTAATTTGTTATTTGATGCTATTAAAATGGGGCGTGGCATCATGAGTCACAGCTGTGAGTGTGCTGTGATTGGCTCAGGCTGGTGTGTGGGCGGGATCTCAATACCGCGGCTCCACTGCGGATCAATACTGCCCAGACTCTGGCTCCAAACCACCAAGTCACCAGTGTAAGATGGTATCCCAGGTATTTTGGCTTCAGTTTTTACAGCAGGAAGGGGAGATGCGTCGGCCATCTTTATTTACAGTCTGTGGTTCAGACATTCATGTTCCCCAGAGGATGAATCTTATTGACTTTGCTGCTCCCCAGCGCCACCAGCAGGTCATGACCGGTGGTTTATGACCAAAAACCTGCAGAACTACAGACTTTCCCATCAGCCTCAGCTGCACTCTGTGTTTACTGCTAACTAGCTAATGTTAGCATGCTAACGTGCTAAGCTAAGGGGCTCTAATGGTAAATATTCCCTGCTGAACATCACGTGTCACTGTCCTCTGTTCTACACGGTGACATGGCTGCACGAGAGTTCACCGTGATGTTTGTGTCGTCAGTCTCCTCTGGATGAGCCGGTGGTTCTGACGGATGAAGTGATCTTCCCGCTCACCGTCTCTCTGGACAAACTCCCCGTCAGCACCCTCAAAGTCAAGGTGAGGATGAACACCTGTCTGCTTTGTTCACACTTCTCTTATGGAGACCATGAGCTCAGGTGTGGTCCAGACACCTGGTCTCGGGTCCAGCACAACACAGTGATCTGGGGTTTACTTCAAGAAATATATCATTTTCCAACATTTCTCCACCACCTGATTGGTTGAGGATTTAACAGTAAATTGTGTGTGTGTGTGTGTGTGTGTGTGTGTGTGTTCAGGTGATGGTCACGGTGTGGAAGAGGGAGGCAGAGAAGGCGGAGGTGCAGGAACTCGGCTACCTGAGCGTCCTGCAGCAACGAGAACCAACACACACCTTCAGACACGACCTGAACACCTTCAAGGCTCAAGGTACAACACACACACACACACACACACACACACAGAACGAGACATGGTGTGTTGTACTGACGGGTGGGTTCCTCCCGTCAACAGTGAGCACCACGCTGACCGTCCTGCCGCCGCCCACCCTCCGCTGTAAGCAGATGACCGTCTCCGGGAGGCACCTCGCCGTCCTCAAAGGTCAGACTGAGCTCCCCTCTGAAATGATTTCGTTTGTTCTTGATAAAGTTCTGTCCCAAACACAAACTGTCGTCCTCTCAGTGCTGAACGAGTCGTCTCAGGAGGAGGTGAGTATCCGCGATGTTCGGATTTTACCAAACCTCAACGCCTCCTACCTTCCCATGATGCCCGACGGCTCCGTGCTGCTGGTGGACAACGTGTGGTACGTTCCACGATGATGT
>JAVQJL010042888.1:7500-10259 GCA_036024295.1 Nannoperca obscura
CAAATAAAACAAGCCTGTAAGCCAATAGAAGTTTATTCGGTAGAGCACCTTCCTCGTTTGAAAGAAGACCATAAAAACAGTCAAAAGAAAATAACAGTTAAACACAAGCAACAGAAGGCCTTAAAACAGCCGTGTAAAGAAGAAACAACAAACTATAGTCACAAAAATAAAATGAAAATGTTCCAAAATAGAAAAAACGGAAGTAACGTCATCGGTTTGTGGCGTTCGGTCTGTCGGGTGTTTGTGGGATCGTAGAAGAATCAACAGCAAGCTTGAAAAGGAATTCAGCTCTGTTTCCTGTTTCCTTTGTTAGAAACTGAAAGACGTGGAGTCCATCGTGAAGATCGTGGAGCTGGACGGCAGCGGCTTGGTGAAGGATTACTCCGATGACATCGAACGGATGTTGGGAAGTAAGATGAAGTCGGTGAAGGTGAGGACATCCTGACTGTGTGTGACTCGGATGGTGTCTCAGCTGCTGCTAGTATGTCCAAAAACTACATTTCCCAGAATGCAAAGCACTCATTTTAGTCCCCAGAGCCACAGAAGTCAAATGATTTTCTTATTTTTAAAGTCTGGCCTCATTTTTTATATAGTTATTTTAGGATTTAGATTTAGATTTGTGTTGTTGTTGTAAATATTTAATTTAACTTATTGAGAAGATTATTTTGCCCCCATTGCATTGATTTATTTAGTTTTCATGCCATATTTGTTATATTTATATCTTATTTTGGTCGTCATCAGCTCTCCTGCTGTGTTGTTGAGTAAAACTGAGGGAAATCAAGACATTAAACAAGAACTAGTGATGAACTGACTGTCATGTGTAGAATCGGTGGAGGGACTGATGGTTCCTCTTTCTGTCGGCTTTATTCTTGAGTGGCGCTAAAATAAAACATCTTCACATTAAACAGTGTGAGCAGAATGCATCCTGTTCAACTCTTCCGTCCTTCTTCTCTCAGAGGTTAGCGGAGTCTGCAGAGGATGCCGACCTGTACCATGAATTCAACACTTCGTTGACGGTAGGTGCGCTTGTTTGTGCCGATGACACCGTTCCAGCTGTGTTTGTGGTTATTTTGGAGTTGGGAAACCCGAAAAAGGTGGATAATCCATCACAGGTTTAATTGGTCAAAGCTGTTATTTGTACCTCAGGTGCACTTTGGCTTTAAGCTCAATGCTAACGTTAGCATGCTAACTGTGCCGGTCTCCAGCAGATCGAAGCTTTAAAGCGTCAGCTGACACCTGAATTTAGTTTAGAGGTCAAACGTTACTGATCCTGTGAAGAAACTGGGTCGACTGCAGCGAAGGAACTGCACAAGCAAAATAATATACTGTAACATGTAATAATGTTATAATTATACTGTAATATACACACAAGTAACTTTAGTTATTTTTATATTTTTCACACCAGTCTTAACAATAGTAAAAGCAATTTAGTGAAATATAAATAGATTTTAGATGAATATTAAGTGAAGGTGCTTCTAATCTTTTATTTTCTGCAATGAAACCAAGAGAAATATTTTTTCCTTTGGCTGTAAAAACTGTTTACAAAGTGAATTAATCTGTATTCTTTAATCCCCACTATGCTTTATATTATATACATCTGTCTTGATGTGGTTGGACGTTGTTATTATTATTAAAAACATTTAATTATTATTAATTAAAGTTGTGCAGAGACACCTCTTTGTCTCTTCTGTCGAGATCCAGATTATTCAGAAAACTCCAGCTGTTCTCTTAACGGTCAGCATCTTATTCTGAAAGGATAGCGCTCTTCACATCCTCTTCCTGTCGTCCTCTCAGTTTGACTACTACAACTCCATGCTGATCAACACGGTGGACGACGACGGGAACAACGTGGAGCTGGGCGGCGACTTCCTCCTGGAGGAGAACGAGCACTTCAACAAGCTGCGGGTGAACACGCAGCAGAGCAACATCCAGGTTCCCACCAACGTCTACAACAAAGGTCAGAGGTCGTCTCCTGTCTCCTGTGGGGTTTCTCTTTGCCAGGTCTGACTCGGGGTGCTTTCTGTCCTCTATGTGCAGATCCCAACATCCTTAACGCGGTCTACAACTCAGAGGCGTTAAACGACGTCTTCATCAGTAACTTCCAGAAGGATCCGACGCTCACCTGGCAGTTCTTCGGCAGCTCCACCGGCTTCTTCAGGATCTACCCCGGTGAGTTCATCTCTGTTTGTACAGCATGCGTTACATTGCATCATCAGAAACATCAGAACACTGCTGGTTCTCAGTGTGTCTGGACGAGAACACCATCATGTAGTTTGCTGCAGTATATTTCTAATCTACAGTCTCTGCGTAGTCTGTAGATTCTGGTAGATGTTGGATCTGCTGGATCTGTGTGTGTTTGCAGGTTAACTGAGGTCAGTAAGTATGTTGTGAACTGACTCCACGTGTCTCCGTCAGGTATTAAATGGACTCCGGACTCCAACGGTGTGGCAGCTTTCGACTGCAGGAACAGAAACTGGTGAGTGAAGTCGGACATATCTCAACTACTACTGGACGGATCGCTGTGAAGTTCCAGATCTCCTGTCTTCTCCTCTAGCACCACCACTAACTTCTCCTCTAGCACCACTACCACTAACTTCTCCTCTAGCACCACCACCACTAACTTCTCCTCTAGCACCACCACTAACGTCTCCTCTAGCACCACCACCACTAACTTCTCATCTAGCACCACCACCACTAACTTCTCCTCTAGCACCACCACCACTAACTTCTCCTCTAGCACCACCACTAACTTCTCCTCT
>JAVQJL010042893.1:0-39111 GCA_036024295.1 Nannoperca obscura
CCCCCCCCCCCCCCCCCCCCCCCCCCCCGCCCCGCCCCCCCCCCCGCATCCTTATGTATTATATTTGATTAGTTTAACTGAATGAATCCACTTTAAAATAACCAAAACGGATGTAGGAAGTTGTAGTACCCCATAGTAGCTATTTTTTTCGGACTTTAAGGTGGGGGTGAGGCCCTGTTGTGAACATGGAATCCCTTTCTGCAAGGATCATTTTAAAAGTCCCCAAATTAAATTGTTGAAATTACCACACAGCTAATTTAGGTCTATTTAATAATCTGCCACTGGAATACTATTCACAATGCACACAGAGTGAGAAGGGAATGGGGGGTTTTATTGGGGCACCGAAAGTAGATCAATCTGGCCCTTACATAATTAAGATTAATAATATATATATATATATATATATTATGTATTTTATCGAATGACCTGTTTTTGTTTTAACTGAGTGGAATAAAACAAAATAATTGACATTACCAAGCATTGCTTTATTGTTTTTTTTTGCTGTAACCCCTTTGTTGTTTGAAAATCCCAGAAAGAAGAGATATTTTTCTAATGAAATGTTGTATAAAAGATGTGATTCATCTTGGCGTGCCTGGTGCTAAATGAAACGTTCAAATAACAGGGCACAAGCCGGACCGGGGTTCAAAAAATACGACGGTTTGTAATGACTGCTACAAAGCCAAACAAAAGGCCAATTTAACCCTGAATCACACGGGGGCAACACGCAGTCACTGCCCTGGATGATGAATGCTGCTGGAGTGAGGAAGGAGACCCGGCAGTGCTGCAAAGAGAGCCCTCTGCTCTGTGGGAACGCGTGTGGCGATCGATTGCTACTGCCTGATCTCTGGTGGAAAGATGGATGCCTGCCGAAATAGGTAAATAAACACGATTAGCTGCTTCGCCTGGCCGTGATTGCGGTATGCCTCGTGGATGGGCTTTCGTTTCGGGATACGAGCTGTCGGGTTGTTTCCCTTCCTCGGGGGTTTTGTACGAGGACTTTGACGGGCGAACAGTCGCAGTGCAGCGGCGGCGGCGGCGGGTCCGGGGGGGGGAGGGCGAGCCTTGCTGTAGTCAAATGTAATTCTCTCGCAGCAAAACCCACCGAGTCGCCTACAAATGTGTTACATTGTGTCTGTTAAGTCTGCCCAGCCCGGTGCACTTGACGTGTAGCTTCTAGCTGTCGCTGTTGTCGACCCGGAGGGTTCGCGAGGAGGAGGATTACAACCTCTTGGCATGTTCACTTCTTCTCCAGCCTATTCATCGCCACGCTCTTTGTTTTCTTCAGCAAGCTTCTGGCTAAGCTACTTTCATTAAGACAGCAATTGCTCGGGACCCGGCAGGGTGGTGTCTGGGAACGGAGCTCACTGTGTTGTCTGTTTGTTGGGATGTTGCAGCGCTAAGTTATTCTGTTCTGTGTTATTCTTAGGTTATAAACGTGGGAAGCAGCTCCCCGGTGGTGTCCAGCGCGCAGCTGTAAGTACCCGCATCACATCAGGAGTTCACCATGCACTGATTTCTTTTTTTGTTTTTACACCAAGCTGGATTTATTGCCACTGTGTTTGCTAACCGCGTTTCCCTCCCGCTGCAGCCCTGTTTGGCCGATGCTTGCTGCTACAGCATGACCACAGCAGTGTCGGCTCATCTGGTAGTTCTGGCAAATGAAAATGGAGGAGGTTTCATTGTCCAGCCTGGACAACAGCAAGCTGGAGGTACAGCAGAGCGAGGCCACAGTATAATAATAGTTCGGGTAGCCTTGGAAATGCACATTACATCTGCAGGATACAAACAGACAGGGGCCTGACTTGTGTCTGTTTGTCTCCCCCCCCTCCCCTCCCTTGGGCCCTTCCCTGCCAGGGCCTAGCTCAGGACATCCTGTCTGACCTGGTGGAGGATGCATGCCTGGGTCTTTGCTTCGATGTCCACCGGGCCGTCAAGCAGGGCTATTTTTTCCTGGATGACACGGACCAAGAAAGCATGAGGGACTTTGGTGAGCCCAAAGTCATTCTGTCTCTCTAGATCACAAAAAGGCAGAAGACACGTCAACAATGCATTCGGGCAATAAAATGCATCTGTAGGTTTGTGTATTACGAGCACAGTGGGACTGTATTATAAAGCGGAGCCGCTTATTGCTTTACATTTCCAGAAATTGTGGACCAGCCGGGACTGGACGTGTTTGGCCAGGTGTACAACCAGTGGAAAAACAAGGAGTGTGTCTGTCCCAACTGCAGCCGAAGCATCGCTGCCTCGCGCTTTGCCCCACACCTGGAGAAATGCCTGGGGATGGGACGCAACAGCAGCCGCATAGCCAACCGCAGGTATGAGAGTGACACAGACAACCGGAGAGGTCTCTCCTTGCTCCAGTGAAATCCAATATAAGCGTGTTTGTGTGCTGTACTGATCTACACCTCTGCATTTGTCCAGTAAGCTCAATACAATCCACCCTCCTACTGTGAGCATGATAATTAAGTTAGGCAAGTTATATGTCCATATATTTCACAAAATAGAGTGATACAAAACAGAATGTCAGGTCAGAATGTATTTGTCTTATTTTTTAACGTTTATTTGCGGTGTGTGTGTGTGTGTCCTGCCTTATTCTTCCCTCTTTTACAGAATAGTCACCGGTAACAACACCAACAACAAGTCAGAGAGTGACCAAGAGGATAATGACGACGTCAATGATAATGACTGGTCTTATGGGGCAGAAAAGAAAGGTGATGTACTGGTGCTACTTTTGAGCTCTTTTCAGTGATGCTCAATGTTGAGTGCCGATTTAATCCATGTATGAAATGTAATCTAAAATGTAATGTTTTTCTTTTACAGCCAAGAAAAGGAAATCTGATAAGGTAGCTTTTATTTTCCTTTTAAATCCTTATAACTAAATATGGGGAGCGTGGTCGTTTTGTTATTTCCTTCATTGATTAATTTAAATAAACACATGGAGAATATTATCTTTATTCCTGATTTGTCCACTCAAACTAAATATATTTTCTTTTTCCACCTCAGAATCCAAACTCACCCAGAAGATCCAAATCATTTAAGCATAAGAACAGTAAGTGATAATGAATCCTTATGCAGAGAAACATTTGTGAAAAATCCAATCAGTATTACTGATCATTAATGTAGGTCTTGTTAGTGATAAACCCAGTGAATAATGTAACAGCATAGAATGTAATACATTTTAAAGGAGACGATTACGTTATTTTAAAAATGATTTGTATTAGTTTGTACAGTTATTACAGTTAACACATCTTGCTAGTGAAAACAGTATGGTTTAATTATTAGATTTTAGAGTAAAAAAGCCCAAACCACTTTCTGTCCAATCAATCTGTGGCTAAATTCATTCCTGTCGACATCTGTCTCCTCCATTATGCCCCACATTGATCAGAGGAATGATGAAATGAATCGCTGTAATTGTCGGGTGTGAACGCGTTGCTGTTTATTCCCTCAGGCATGATGGGGCCTAGACGTCGCATGGACAACCAGGAAAGCCCGCGCATGCTGATGAAAGATGAGGCATTCCCTCAATAACACACTCAGCCACAAACACACATTCTCTTACCTTCGTGTGTGCGCATACACACACACACACACACACACACACATACAGGAAGACCAATAACACTTCACCCTCGGTTCTTCATGTTGTGAAATCAATGGACGTCGATGTTATAGGTGACCCTTATGGCGTTTGCTGCTCTGCAGAAGCAGTCCAACCTCCCACTGTATACTTGACAGATTTCTTTTTTTTATTTTTCTTAAAATCATCGTACCAACACTCATGTTTTTCTTTTGTTTAGTTAATTTTATTTCAGACGTTTTTGCTGGAGTCCAAAATAATGAATACCACCGTATACTCGCTGCACAGAGGTAGATTCTGGTGTAATTCATTCAGTGGCCAAGCAGGCAGCGGTGTAAATGAAAGTGTGCCCATACAGTATGTTGTTTCTTTAAAATACAGAAAGGATTAGTTATTGGGTGTACTTCTATATCCTCACCTTTTAGAAAAATCTCATTCTTTGAAAAAAAATAATGTCAAAGACAATCATTACTGATGGTTTGTCTTTTATTTTCACGTTCACTGTCAGGCTCACAGTTCTCCAGTTGAATTACATAACTTTGTGTGTATGAGAAGCGACCGTTTGTCATTCACATGTGGAAAAGTGTTTAAAAATGTTCGGTAAATGAAAGAAAGCAGGTTTGTTTTGTTTCATTTTCATTCGGTAGATAGATCAGCTTGTTTTCTAGCATTCAAAAATGTCTTTGTATCATGTGTTTACATTGTAAAGGGTTACATATATCCTTGGTGTGAAGTGATAGTGTAAATATTCCAATAGTTGAATTGCTGCTATCATGGCTCAAGTTTGTTTCATCTGTCTAGCATAATAAATGATTTGTTACCTGTCGTGTCTCGTGGTAACTTGGAACCTTTAGGACTGAACAGGGTTTGATGAGAGAGCAAGAAAAAAACTCGAGCTCAAGTTCTTACAAGTAAAGACCAAATGACCAACAGGGGAGGCTGTTGAAGAGGTCTAGAGATGTTTCGGTTTGGATTATTTTAATACGCCTGTTGTATGAGACGCTAAGTGCTGCTTTGTGAAAGTTGCCGTCGGTGATGCGCTGTTGTAGATCTTATTCTTAGAAAATTGAGACGAGGTAAACGCAACAAAGTTTTCACAGTTGGAGATTTTAATCTAAGTGTGCTGCATTCAGTTCCCAGAACTGAAAACTGCCAGAGGGGAGCCAGTTATGCTGCCTTCATGTGCTCTTCCTAAACTCTGACATCTGAGATCTCGTACTGTTGTGTGTCTGGGTCATAGGGCTGGTTGAAAATTGAAACTAAGCACATGTTCTGAAGTAGGCCTACAGTTACAATGCACTTAAGTATTTAAATGTTTTGCTACTTTATTCTTCTCACTACAGTTCAGAGGGTAATACTGTACTTATTACTACATTTGACATTAGCCTACTAGTTACTTTTTTAAAACCTTTTTCTGATTAAGATTTTGTATTAAAAAGTCTCAAGTTCACTTCATTGCAGTTTGTACCACAAACTGACCTAAACCATCACCTAGGGGATTTCCTGCATTATTTTCTAATTTTGTGTCCAAGTATTAAGTAAGTTTTAAGTATTTCGAGTTTACATTGTGCTCACGTGGTACATATTCCTAAATAATCAAATGACCACAAACTAACTGACACACAGAAACCCCGGAGTCAAACAGTATTATTCCAGCATAGGAAGACTTTTTGGTCTCCAGGTTCCTGGGTTTAGTACACAGTGCGTGGAGGGTGGTAGGTGGATAATGGGTGTTCCAATAGCCAATTGTTGCCAAACAGTTTAATCTGGTCATGCTGGGAGGTCAGTTAATTCCCATACATTCAAGTGGTATTGTATTAATAGTAATTTTGACTTAGAAACATAGTGACACAATGGCAAAAAGAGGACGATCAAGCACCAACGCCCATAAATATCACATCTTAGGAATCTGTGGTAAAAATTCAGCCTTCAAAGAAATACACATCTTTAAAAATGATAAAAAATGACCTTTTTGATTTGTTCTGGTCAACCGTGCATGTGCGCTGAAGGTTGGACCTTAAAATGTCCGATATCTTTGAAGGCAACATTTTGCATTGTGTGTAGGCAGTTACAGTTACTTGGCATTGCTTTAGATACTCCGTTTCGTGGTAACTCAGGCAGTATCATGTTTCTCATTGACCCCACTGTGAAATAGCGAATAGTTAACGATGGTACGACTTAAGAACCAGGGGAGAAGATGACAAACAGCAGCAACACTTGGTGTCCAGCGAACAAGCAATTGTAGGCAGAGTCAAACCCCGGAACTTGAAACGGTAGGAAACGAGCTAACATTAGCTAGCTTTTTGTTGACAGTGTGCTTGCTGTCAAACCAGAAACTGACCTCATTTAAAGTAACTGTAGTTCGCTTGCCAGCTTCTTTCGGACTCGTACGGGTGACGTTCATTTGGTAGCTTGCGAGACTCGTATTTGGACGGATATTTGGTAGAGGTTCCCGTCACTTTTAAGCACTTGTGGATCTAGAAGATGGCATCAACAGGAAGCTTCGCGGGTCCTCCGATGAATCCGAACGTGCACCCCATGAATGTTGGGCACGGCGCGGGCATGAGGATTCCAGGCATACCGCAACCTCCGGCGGGATACCCCCGCAGTATGAACAACGTTCCCCAGTACCCCCAGGTTGGTTTTCCGCTTAATTTCACTTTATTAAATAGGGAAACTTGGTAGTGAACGAAAGGCGAGGGTAACCGTCTGACTGAAGTTAATGTTACTGTGGCGTCTTTCATTTTAATGTTATATCTTGTCTGCTTTTAAGAGTAAATGCAGTCCTGAATTTGGATTTAAACACAAGTATCCAGTTGAAAACAGTCACCCGACATGTTTAAAGTAAGAAAAACCTTAAAGCTCATTATTCTTCAAATATCAAGGTGTGGACACTACTTCCGCGTTTGAAAAGGGTATGCAATTACTTAGTGCCGACAGTAAATTGACTGTACCTGTGGTTTTTTTTTTTTGCAGTATTTCATTCGTTGTTTACTGTGATCATTCAAATGTATTTTAGACAGATATGCAACTCTTTATAGGTAGAACAATGGGTACTAATGCCATTGCATATTAACAATTATAATTCAGCCTATTGATTCCTGGTAAATTTAACATCCACACATTGAAATGATCTGGCTCCAAACCCTGCTTTGCTTTCATTGGTTTGCTGTTGAACTTGAACAGTATGATGCTTTAATCCAATATGTGAAGACCAAAAAAAAGCTACAAAGACTTTCAATATTTTAAGGGAAGTACATTTTACTTAAACTGTGAAAGGACACACAATGAATGGACTTTGGACTGTGCTTGTACAAAACTGCTCCTTACTGTTTTTGTCTGACAATTGTTATTATACATCTTTGTTCTAAATAAAGACATATTTGAAAAAAACAAACAACAGATTTTTAGTATGGCGGTTAATGAGCTTCTTTTCACCACCATCTGTCAGATGGTGGCGATATATTGTGTGGGATAATGTAAGCCTGCATATATTATCCCAGTTTTGCCACCATCTGCGGCTTCATGTGGTCTTTGGTTTACATGCTCTATAACAGTTTGTCAGTTAGAGCCATACGGGTTCAGGTATTTGCTTTTCTGTTCCAAACAAAAGTAAGCAGCAGTGTTAAGGTGGAAAATTCACATACATTTGTTTTATTTCAGAATATAACTGCCTGTAAAACGAGAGAAAGATCGAAACATAAAGAAAATAGTTTACATTTTTTAATTGCCATTCATCAGTCATCTGTCAAATAGTGTCCAAAACGTGGCAGAACTCTGGAAAATCACATTTTTATGATTTTCCATAAATCTTTTAAATCTGATATCTGATGCAGCGTAAACCATCTTTTGTAAAAACAGTACTGCATGAAGAAAATATTATCAAAGCATCATCATACGTTCTTATTTTAATAACCACACTTTTTTTTTTTTAAAGAAAAGCAGAAGGAAAGGAAAAGGTTGACAGCTGTGGAGACTTGTTTATTTCATTTTTTTCAGTAAATTCTAATGAACCTGAAATCATATCTTCAACTTCCTTTTCTTTCCTCTAGCGCTCAGGGATGCCACCCAACAGAGTGGGTGGCCCCATGGGGTCAATGGGGGGCCAGCTGCCTGGTCCTTCTTACGGCGGTGGAAGCATGTCCATGCGGCCAGGCATGGGGCCTCCAAGCATGGACGCCTCGAGGAAGCGGTTCCTTCAGCAGCATCAACAGCAGCAGCAGCAAGAGGCCCTGGGAGGCCTGAGACGGGGGTAAACTGGGGATGAGTGAGAGTGTTTGTGTGAGAGGAGGAGGAGGAGGAGAAGAGAGGGAGAGGAGTCATGCCAAGGTGGACTGACCATGACAGGCGGGGGTTAAATCGGGGAGTGGCACTAACTGAGGCTTTGACTTCACCGTCTCATAAATAGGGCCGCAACTTATTTGGTTTTTGTTGTTAATTGATCGTTTGGTCAACAAAATGACTTAATTAACTGTTAGAGTTTTATCAATTACTTGATTGACTCAACATTCATTTAAAGTTTTTTCCAAATTTTGCTCAGCCCTTTTTTACAGCAACAACAGTAACAATGAGTAAACAAGAGTAAAAGTACACTGGAAATACTGTTTACTCTTTTATTCATATTTCCTGCAACATTTTTTTGGTTTTTTTCAAAACTTAAAGATACAAAATCTTTTTTTTTTTACTTTGACTAAAACAGACAAACCATGTAAAGCGACAGCCGAATGTTGTGTTGTTATGTTTCACGTGTTATGTTGCTCTTTATGATATAAAGAACCCAGAAGAGTTCATGTGTACAAGAAGGAACGTCTCATGATGAAAGTGTGTGTTTTTCCTCATTATTCACAACGCAGGTTTATAGCAGACAGAATAACTAAAGATGCTAAACGAACATAATTACATTCAGTGGGGAAAGTAACACCATGGCAGTCATATAGTCATAAAGATTCAGTGGCTATTTGTTCCTGTTGTGGTTCATTAACAACATAACAACAGCACTCTTCATTCAGGATGTTTGTGAAGCTGCTGTACTGTTAAAAGCACAGCTCAGATCACGCAGACACAAGGAGAGGAGTATCTCATGACTGGCCTTTGCTTACATGTGTGGGTATTTCTGTCTTCAAACTGCTCAGCGATGACACGCTCATAAATGTGGCGAGCCTTGATGTGAGGCAGCATTTGCAGTTTCTCCCACAATGAACCTCTTGTCTTTTTAAAGGTTTGTCTCGTAACAAACGTCTCGGTATAGGAGGATTAGTGAGCCACAGGGCTCGAGGCAACAACCTAAACTCTCAGTCAAGAGTTTAGTCATAATGAGGGGGAAATGTGTAATTTAATTGAAGTAACAGAATGGCTTTTATGAAGTCGGTAGCAATGACACAGGGGAGCCTGAGGTGCTCATTCGGGGGAATTAATGAAGATTTTGTTATCGCACTATGAAGTTTTTGCACATAATTAATAATGAATGGAAGTGAACGAGGCCTTTGGGTTAGATTTGTATGTATCCGTGCGGCCCCTTCTTTGGAAATTGGTTAATGAAAGTCATACTGTTAAAAAGGGCAAATGCTAAATGTTGAGACATTTGCAACTTAATACACTTTGTACTTGTTTGATTCTGTGATATTTTTTGCCATTGGATCCTGTGTGTTTTACAGAAAGCGGTTAATGTTTCTTTTCTTTTTGGCAAATGAAGATAATTATAAATCACCTTGGAACCTTTCTGTGTGATTTAGGGCAAAAAGACGCAAGATGGCCGACAAGGTTCTCCCACAGAGGGTAAGAAAGCTTCGACCCCTGGATCACCGTTTATATGGATCCATTTTGATTACAGTTGGCTGCATTGCCTCAACATTCACGTCCTGCGGTTGGCCCTTCTAGATCCGAGACCTGGTCCCAGAGTCCCAGGCCTACATGGATCTCTTGGCCTTTGAGAGGAAACTGGATCAGACCATCGCCCGCAAGCGTATGGAGATTCAGGAAGCCATCAAGAAGCCCATAATGGTACCTCTTCATGATAGTGCATTATCAGATGTTCAGATAAGGAAATGATGTTTTGAGATAACCCTTAAGCTTTATGAAGTGCTGTCTGGGATCAGATTCTGCACATAAGTAGTATAAAGCGGCAGAGTAACTTCATGAATCTTAAGGATCTTAACCTTAAATTGTCTTGATTGACCAATTCATTATTTTCAAAATTGTTCCCAAATGCATTTGAGTTTGAGCAACATTTTTACTTGAATTCCGGTTATATTTACTAGTTCGTCTCTATGACACAGCAAAAACGCAAGCTCAGGATCTACATTTCTAACACGTACACCCCCAGCAAGCCCGAGGGCGAGGAGGCAGAGAAGATGTCCTCGTGGGAACTGAGGGTGGAGGGCAAGCTTCTAGAGGAAGTAAGTGGACAACGCTCCTGTTACACTTGAATCCTCTTGCTTTGTTTCACCATCGTCCCAGTGCTGTCCAACTCCCAAGTATTTCGGTCTCTGTTGTTGTGTTTCTGAAAACTGCAGCCAATCTGCTCTGGTTGGCCTGTGTCCTTGGCTCAGACCACGCAACCAGATGTGTGTTTACAGCTCTCCCCACTCCACCCCACGGCTCCCGACTCCTCTCACACACAAGCTCATGTTCTCTTTTGAGAGGGGGAACTGAAACCACTGGCCGTTACATACCATGAGCTGACATGCCTCCACTCCCTCCCTCCCTCCCCTCCATCAATTCCAGCTCAACTCCGTGTGTCATCTGGGGCCACGAAGGAGGATTTGTCTTCTTTTTTTTTTATCTGTTAATTTTTCTCCCCTGGCTCATTGGTTTAGGCATGCGTAGGAGTTTTGCATGGAGCAACGGCAAAAGAAAAGCGACGTGAGGGAAGGAGTGAAAGGGGTCATGTTGTGCAAACAGACTTTGTCGGGGGCTGAGGAGAGGGCGGGGGGGGGGTGCGGCAATAGCTTTTTCTAGTTGTCTACAGTTTTGTGCTTCGCCACCCCCGATGTGGTCAGAGCTAAACAATGCAGCTGCACAGACTGACACAGCACAATGAGAAGACATAGATAGATAGCAATCTCGCGCTTCTGTCTTTTCGCACTCTTACATGCACATTCTATTCCTAGCCTGGCAAGCAGAAGAAGAAGTTCTCCTCTTTCTTCAAAAGCCTGGTGATCGAGCTTGATAAGGAGCTCTATGGACCTGACAACCACTTAGTGGAGGTATGACATCATTTTAAAGGCACTCGATGCAACCGCTTGTAAAGCTTTTAGACACCAACATGTTCTCAGAATGCTTTTGGTTCACAAGCCCCAGTACATTTTTCAGCCCTGGTCAGAAAAGTGGAGTTCAGCTGGAATCATTAAAACTTTTGGAACAAAACCTTACTTGTATTTAAATTTATCCCAGAAATAGGATGAAAGCCCTTTTTAAAAAATAAATATCAGTTTGATTGACATCTTTTAATTAACATAAATAAAACATGTTTTGCCATAGTAAGAGTAACAGCAGTGAAAGCAAGTATTTATGCTAATAGATGCCTAATGATTGCACCGTTTAATAAAACTGGCACGAACCAGTATCGTCTTAGAGCATTTGCTTGTATGTGTCTGCTAGTAGATCCACTATACTACATCTTTTCATATTAGATTAGTTTAAGCTCTACGAGAAAGATCTGATCTTTTTACTTAATTTTACCTTTCAGTGGCATAGAATGCCCACCACTCAGGAGACCGATGGTTTCCAGGTCAAAAGGCCCGGAGACGTGAATGTTAAATGCACCCTTCTGCTCATGCTCGACCACCAGGTACCACCCGTTTGCTCAGTGACCATCTTGCAAACAGCTGTAAGGCTGGCTTGCGTACCTTGTTCAACTAAAACTTTCATTGCCCCCAATGATTTTTTTTTGTGCAGCCCCCTCAGTACAAACTGGACCCGCGGTTGGCTCGCCTGCTGGGCGTGCACACGCAGACGCGGGCCAGCATCATGCAAGCTCTTTGGCTCTACATCAAGAACAACAAGCTGCAGGATTGTCATGAGAAGGAGTACATCAACTGCAACCGCTACTTCAGACAGGTAATGGAATGGTTTCCAGGCCACAACATGCAGCAAAATACTAGCTCACCACATTTCAAAGTGTTGCTTTGACATTTGAAAATACTTTAAAAATCATACTGGATAGGTATTATATCAAATGTGCAGAGGTTTATACTATGAGTAATTCATAACACCTAATAGAGGGAGAAGTACCATGTGTAGGATCTACCTATCTGCTTTGTAATTTAAGGACATGTATTATTAACTTCAAGAATAAATGTATGCGTATAATAACCTAATTTGTTCCGTGAATTAATAATTTACACAGTCAAATGAACCATTTATAGCTTCTAATGTGCAGATATTATATGCAGCCTTCACCTTTAGCTGTTTTCTAACCAAATGCTGTTCAGATCTTTGGCTGTCCTCGCATGAGGTTCTCTGAGATTCCCATGAAACTGGCGGGCCTGCTGCAGCACCCTGACCCCATCATTATCAATCACATGATTAGGTAGGGGAGTGTGGCTCATTATCCCTCATTCTGTGTTTGATGCATGTGTTGTGTGTGTGTGTGTGTGTGTGTGTTCTGCCAGTATCGTCAGGATTTGTTTTTATTCTTTGTATTTCTTTGTGTTCTCTGAGCAGCGTGGACCCCACAGATCAGAAGAAGACAGCGTGCTATGACATTGACGTGGAGGTGGATGATCCACTGAAGGGCCAAATGAACAGTTTTCTGTCCTCTACAACCAACCAACAGGAAATTGCTGCGCTGGAGATGAAGGTAAGGCCTGCACCCCGCTGGCTTTTAAGAGGATGGTAATACATCTATTATCTATTACTGCACTGGTTGTGTTCGCTGCAGATCCACGAGACCATTGAGTACATCAACCAGCTGAAGACTGAGAGAGACTTCATGCTGAGCTTCAGCAATAATCCACAGGACTTCATCCAAGACTGGCTCAAGTCTCAGAGCAGAGATCTGAAGGTAAACGTTTGCTCCCACCACTAACTTAATGTACTTGTTTCTCCACAGGAGTCTTTTACACAGTTATGTTTTCTTTTTTTAAGAAAAGATTAGTCAAAGTATTACAAATGTGTGTTAAGTAGCAGTAAGGTTGAACTGTAGATATCTTGCCAAAACAAATGAATGAATCGACGCATTAAGACAGAGCTTTAATGGTCAGGTGTAAGCAAAAACAACATTATGGCATTGTTATGCTCAAATGAAATGGTGAGACTTCGATGCCTTCTCTCCGTGCTGCCAAAGTAAATAGAATAAATATATTCAATGATCATTTCTTTTTTACCAGTTGATGACAGATGTCACGGGAAACCCAGAGGAGGAGAGGAGGACGGAGTTCTACCAGGCGCCCTGGGTACCGGAGGCAGTGGGCAGATACGTTTACTCCAGAGTAAGGAATTACACCGTGCATGTTCGACATGCGTTTTATTGTCACGTTTTCGAGTGTTTTTAGTTTTTAATATCCCTTTTTTTGTTTTTTTGTTTCAGGTGCAGCAGAGGAGACAAGAGTTGGAGCAGGTCTTGGGTATCAGACTTACCTAAAGACACATTCCAGAGGAGTCGAAGCCATCGTACTCATCAAATGTTAATGTGTACTGGATTTGAAATTGGAATTTGCTTGGAAAGAAATAAGCTAATGTTGCAGCTTGAAAGCCATCGTCGGTGACATGGTTTGATAAACGACCTGCTAAGTGGGATACGTATCTTTTCTGTCCCAAAGATAATAATTGTAAAATCAACAAAATACATGGGACAAAAATGATGATCAACATGTCCTTAATAATTTGTTTGCCTTGCGTTGTTTGTCGTTTTGAGCCTGTTCAAATAATCTTTGCCTTATTTTGCAATATGTTTTTGTTTATGGTACAATATGCTTAAATCGTTTGAAGCATTGGTGCTGTCTAGATGGTTTTCACCATCACGCCGTGTGCTATTTTGAAAGGGTGTCTGTTTACCTTCACATTTGAAAGCCATAACCTTTAGAAAGGAACAATACCGTACGACTGGTAACATCTCAATGAATCAAGAAGTGGGAGGCATGCTAGAATTAAGCATTTCATGCCAAAATATATATCTATATTTAAAAAACATTTTACACCAGAAATATATCTGTATACGTTATTTCAAAAATGCATTTAGAAAATATGGATTTTACAAAAACGTAAGAATACTTAAGTTGCCTTATGACTTAGATAGGAACGAATAACATGCCAACAATAATTTTACAAGTTTAGGTGCTTTTTTATGTATTGGTGGATGATTTGAAATAAAACCTTTCTTAACTGTGTAAGAAAGCAGGATTTCCTGGAAAGCGCTACTTTGGGAAAGGATTAAGTTCACTGTGTCCAGCTGTAGGTCAGCAGCTTTTTTTTTTGTACTTGCTGAATGTTTACATGTTTATTTTCATTTGTTTTGTGGTTTTTTCGTTGTTTTAGTGCCAGGAAGAGGAACTGTGGCAGGCTCTTTGGATTAAAGGGTTCTTCCTGTAAGATCCATACCTGCCCAGAAAGTTGCCTGGTATTAATGAAATAGGAATGCCGTTGTAGTCTCAACAAAATAATACACCAATGGTTGTGTACAGTTTGTAGTTTCATGCGTTAACTTTTCATTGAAATGCTGTTTTGTTAAGGTTTTGTATGAGGGGATCTCCTGAATGTTAACAGTTATTGCTGTGCCAAAATTAGTTTTGTGAAGAAGGCACTGTACAAATATTTCCTGTACAGCCTCTTTGTAAAATGTTTTCATGTTGTGTATCAATCAAAGGCTTTTATCTTTTATACATTTGGAGGATTTTTTACAATAAATATACTTACAAAAGTTTGTTATATTGTATATATTATTTTTTATATAAAATGTGGAAAATGGTATTATTATTATTACTAATAATGTATGCTTTTTTGCATATATTTTACTGTGCAGCCTCAGCTGTATGATAAAAGCCAGGGTCGTGCCGTGTGAGCATGTTAGGGCTGGCTGGAGAGCTCAGGTGCTTCAGAGTGCAGCAGTTCTAACCGGTATGGCAGGTCTTACCCGTCTCTAACAGCTAACACGTGTTTACTGCTCCTCAAATAACGGCCAACACAAATACACCCTGCACGCAGACCCGAGTCTCAGCTTGTAAGGTGATATGGTACAAAGCAGGGATGCGACCAAAGGTTACCACTAAATTAAATGTGTTGATAAACGGTGCGTCTATGCGTTTTTTTGCGTCTTTGAAACTCAATTAGAAAACAAAACCAAGTTTGCTGAAACGTAGTACACGGCGTTGTGTTAACGGCTACATAGAAACGATTTCGAGAGTTTAAGAAACACATTAACGGCTAGGACTGAACATAATGTGTATATAGGACTGTAGGTGGCGATGTGCGCATTTATTTTAATAAAAATACTCCGAAGAAGACGTCTTCCGGAAATACGCCTCTCCTCAAGCGGAAGTAGAAAATCTCAACATGGAGGTGGACGGAATTGATCATGTAGGTGTATTTTTCTGCCGTTTTGTTGGTTATAGTGGTATATTATCAAAGAAACGTTACTATTATGCTTTGAGTCGACTCGTTTCTTTAAACCGGTTGTGAGCGGGAATGGTTATGCGACTGTGCTGTAAATATTGAAATGCCAATGGATTCGAAATAAATGTATAATATGCTGCCGGTTTGCTGTCTCATTGTAGCTAACCTAGCCTAGCAAAAGAGCTAGCTAGCTAAGGCTCACTGTCAATTGTATGTATAGCTAGCTTAAGCTAGCTACTCTGAATGACTGGCAGCGGTATGTCAGCATCAGTTGTCTCTGTTTTTTACTTTTAGAATATACAACGGTTGCTAAAAACCACTTAAATTAAGTAGAATAGCGTTAATGGTTAGTAGTTTGAGGATCACCAAGCGTTACCTTATCTATGTCGGTGTGAATTCGCTATCACTAGCGAACTTGACGTTAGTGTTAGCAGATGAACTAGCTAATTTAGAGTAATTATGGAGAGGCAGGCAACGTTAACTTTTAGCCCTCCTCATTATTGTGTTACACAAAGTGGCTAGGGTATTTTGCTGATTTCAAATACATTACTTGTGCCAACGCTTTTGCAATATTAATCGGGCTCGATGAATTTCAAGTCAGTGCTCGCAGATTCGCGTGGTTATTGTAATTGGGCATTACTTTGAAAATAATTGGTTAGTCTTTTAATTAATTAGGCTGTTTAAATAGTAACGTATCCATCCAAATGTTTCAGCTTTTTGCTCTTTAATATTTGAAATCAGGTATCTTCCGGGTTTATACTGTTGTTGGCCAAAACATGAAATTTGAAGACATTACTGGAACTCTGGGAACTAATGGACATTTTCAAACCAAAATATTTAACAAATTAATCAATAAAATAAGTCATTAGTTGAATCATTGCTCTATGTTACTGGCTCATAATCTCACTCAGAAGATTCAGAGTCATTGGGAGTTCTTGATGCCTGTGTTTAAAGGTTGATTTTTTTTTTCTTTCACAGATGGAGATGGGGGAGAGTAAAGGTGGCTCGGGTCTCCGACAGTACTACTTGTCTAAGATAGAAGAGTTGCAGGTAAGAAAATAATCTCCCTCCAAACTTTCCGCCGGTAATGTGACTCAAGAGTGCACAACTTCTGCTTGCCTCGTCATTCCTGATCCAATGTTCTCTCCACAGTTGACCGTGAACGATAAGAGCCAGAATCTCCGACGACTGCAGGCACAGAGGAATGAGCTCAATGCCAAAGGTACACCGTTATTTCATTACTGCAACGTCAGTGTATTTTGAAATATTATCTCATTTGATTACATAAAGCTGTACAGAAACTTTCCCAATGGGTGAAAATATTGAAGTTCTATTTTTTGTCTCGCAGTGCGTCTCCTTCGTGAGGAGCTGCAGTTACTGCAGGAGCAGGGATCCTACGTAGGAGAAGTGGTTAGGGTCATGGACAAAAAGAAAGTGCTGGTCAAGGTATGCTGCGTTAGTTGTACTTTTGTAGCACACTATATTTTGATGACCATTTGACAGTTTAACTTAACATGTCTCCCTGTTGTTTTCAGGTGCATCCAGAAGGAAAGTTTGTCGTTGATGTGGACAAGAACATTGACATCAATGATGTTAGTATTATAGTTGTCTTAATGCTTGTGTGGCTTAAATAGTTGTTTCACTTGTAACCACCGCAAGACTGAATAACAAATCAAACCATCTATTTTTGTCCCCTGTACAGTCAGTCGCTAACATGAAGAGCAGCCAGGAAACAAACCTAAAGTATTCTTTGTCACTTCTCCACCAGGTGACTCCAAATTGCCGCGTGGCTCTGCGTAACGACAGCTACACCCTGCACAAGATCCTGCCCAACAAGGTGGACCCTCTGGTATCCCTCATGATGGTGGAGAAGGTGCCGGACTCCACCTATGAAATGATTGGTGGCCTGGATAAGCAGATCAAGGAGATCAAAGAAGTGATCGAGCTGCCTGTCAAGCACCCAGAGCTGTTCGAGGCTTTAGGCATTGCACAGCCCAAGGTGGGTGATTGACAAGACAGCTGACTGTACACTTGCTCCCTATCACTTCTTTTAAATAACTACTGATTCCTTAAGGAGACACTTTCTCAGGTTAGGTTCAGGCTCAAATACAAAAGTGTGCTTCTGAAACTGATAGGGAGACTTTTTGGTAAGGCAGATATGGTGGCGTCTCTGGGACACAAACCATGGCCTCTCAGATAACTCTATATATTGTTGCTCACATTTTGATACTCATTTAGAGATTACAGGTTTCTCTAAGGATTGAGAACATTTTCTTGTGAAACCCTTCAGAAAATGTCCGGTGTGGTCATCCTGCTAAAAAAAACTATTTAGGTTTCTTTGGGATACAAAGATCTTACTTGCCAAGATTGGTATATGAAGCTGTAACTAACGGTTATTTTCATTATCAAATAATCTGACGATTACCATAACAGTTTATTATTTGCTCTATAAAATGTAACAACTGTGGAAAAATAACTATCACAATATTCTAGAGCCTAAGGTGATGTTGAAACCATGTCTTGTTCAGCTGTCCAAAACCCAATTTATCTAAAAATTATGAAAAGCAGCAATTCAAGACATCTTGAAAAACTGCAACCAGAGAAGTTTTGTCATTGTGGCTTGAAAAGTTACTGGAACAGTAATAGATGCTCAAATAGTCTCTAATCACGTCATCAGCATCAGTCAATCATGTTGTGATTTCTGTTTGGCTTTGCCTGTGTGCAGGGTGTGCTGCTGTACGGCCCCCCGGGTACAGGGAAGACCCTGCTGGCCAGAGCTGTGGCCCACCACACCGACTGCACCTTCATCAGGGTGTCTGGCTCGGAGCTGGTCCAGAAATTCATTGGCGAGGGTGAGCTCCGCGGTCTCTTTATACAGTCATCAAATTCATTTGTTTTGATTGTTTTTGGTTGTACGACCTTGATCCGTCCCCCCCCTCTCTCGCCAGGTGCCCGTATGGTGCGCGAGTTGTTCGTCATGGCCAGAGAACACGCGCCCTCCATCATCTTCATGGACGAGATCGATTCCATCGGGTCTTCTCGCCTGGAGGGCGGCTCAGGTGGTGACAGCGAGGTGCAGAGGACGATGCTGGAGCTGCTCAATCAGCTGGACGGCTTCGAGGCCACAAAGAACATCAAGGTATCACACGCCTTGTTTTGACCTTTAATCTGCATTTACTGGCTGTTTAAGTAAGAGTACCCTGGTATAAAAGTAGTTTTATAGTGCACACGGCAGCCCCTCCCTCAGTTAAAGTATGTTTCTGTATCACCTATAACCACAATGTAAAGTTAATGATTTAACACATGATCTCAGTGCACAGCATAAAAGCATTAGCAGTTTGCTTCGTACTGACACCCTTTACTTTCTCCCAGGTCATCATGGCCACCAACCGTATCGACATCCTGGACTCGGCTCTGCTCAGGCCAGGCAGGATCGACAGGAAGATCGAGTTCCCCCCTCCGAACGAAGAGGTTGCTTAACTTGCACAATATATACGCACACTTCTACACGCTGTGGTGGGCTTTGTTTGAACATATTCTACACCAATAGGCCCGTCTGGACATCCTGAAGATCCACTCCAGGAAGATGAACCTGACACGGGGCATTAATCTGAGGAAGATTGCAGAGCTGATGCCTGGAGCCTCTGGTGCTGAGGTTAAGGTGAGAATTATCCCCTTCAGTGGCAGCAGTAAACGAAGGTGATACACAACTGGCCTCTTATTGAATGTTGTGTTTGTAGGGAGTTTGCACAGAGGCGGGGATGTACGCTCTGAGAGAAAGGAGAGTTCACGTCACCCAGGAGGACTTTGAGATGGCCGTGGCAAAGGTTTGTGTTGCATTCACTCGTACTGTGTATCCTGACTCAGAACTCTGTTCACACCACTGGCCCTGCAGCCATCTATACTTACACTGAATCACAATTATTTGAAGAGGAAGCTCAAGTCCACCTCACACCCTCCCCGAGTAATATTTTATTATACTGTTTGTATACTGAATGTTCTACCAGTGCCTGCCTGATAACACTGTTCTCTTCACCAGGTGATGCAGAAGGACAGCGAGAAGAACATGTCGATCAAGAAGCTGTGGAAGTAAAAGGCCTTGTGTGTTCTGCACACAGTGCAAACACACATATGTATATTTTCCTTCATTTTGTTTATGGTTTGGTTTATAATTGTTACATAACTCATTCTAAAGTAAATGGTTTCCCCAAACACTGGACGGCTCATGTTTTATTACCTTCAAATAGACAAATGAACACGTTTCTCTTTATTTAATTCACTTTTTTCAAAGTCAAGTAACATTTACATTTGTTTGTAACTGCTCGATATGGCACTTCACATTGTAGCTGCTATTACAGTAGATGTCTCGCATAAGTGATCATACTGGGTGCAGGTCTTTGTCCTACAGTTTAGATGTACAGCATGTCATTTTTCACTGAAGAGTCAAACAGATGATCAGACTGAAGGGGAAAAGCAGCTATCACAAACCTGTACTCGTGGAACGGTCGGTATGGCAGTACACACTGCTGTGGCAGGCTAGCTCCTCACCCAGGACACAGGCACCCACTGAGCCTCCATCTGCACCCTCTCCAGCACGACCTGCAGCTCAGCTAAGGCACAAACTGGGTCCTCCTTCACCAAGATATAGTCCACCCAACAGCCATAGCACTCGTCCATCCGCTCAGCTGACTGCTTCATTTCCTCTAGGTCGTCCTCCTAGTCAGTACAAGGAAGGAAGGAATTCAGAGTGTTTAAGTTACAACTCTTCAAATGAATAACATTTGTGGCAAGGCCGTTTCCTGTGGGACGGCTTTTCATGTAACTCACCGTGATCGCTAAGCTGAGGGAGGAGGAGGAAGAGGAGCCAAGTGGTTTCCTTTGACTATCACAAATGCGAGGCCTTATGAAGATGACATACGGTTTAAACTCAGCAGTGCGCAGAGTCTTCAGTGCCTGAATGTGGGTGAAAAAGAACAGCTCACTTTCACCAGGCAGCTGGAACAGCGTGTACTGTAAGTAAAGTCTTCTGTTTGTGTGTGACGTCCTATTCAAACAAGTGTCAGCAATGCAAAACTAAGTTATCTGAGATTATATTCTTTCTATAAAATCGAAAAATTTGAGACTTCAAAGTTGTCAATACATAAACATTAAATACCCTGAATGTAACAGTCTGTGGGAGAGTTGACAGTCAAATGCAACGTGATCACGCTAACAAGTTTTATATGAAATGTTTATATCGGACCCTGTGTCTGTGCATGCAGCTGTATAAGTCACCAGGACAAGTCCTTAGACATGTATTGATTAAAAAGTACCGGTAATTAAAAATGTTGGCAGTGCCGCGCGTCAGTTTAGATACTGACCTCTGGTTGCACATCCACCAGACAGACCTTGTTCTGATCCAGATTTCTGTGAATGGACTCCAAACTAGTACCATACAGGTTATCTTTATACTCCCCATATTCAATAAATCTGCGGAAAAACAGGAGAATTATTCGTGAATTATTCAGGCGAAGAATTGCTAGTTATGCACTGGCTGAACAGATTGGTAACAAGTAATACGACATTTTGGAAGGCTTCAGTTAATCTTAAATAAAGAGTAAACCATTTGATGCACTTAATTGCTTGGTTTACAATATATTGTGTCCGGTGTCCGACACTCACTTGGCATTCTGGATGTCGGCCTCGAAAGCGGCTTTCGTGATGAAGTGGTACTCCACTCCTTCTCTCTCGTGGCTCTTCCTGGCTCGGGTGGTGTCTTCAAAGGACAGGACAGGGTGGGAGGGGGAAACAAGATAATTACTGAGCGTTTGTATGTTTTTGGGGGTAACACTTGATAATAAAGGCCACAAAGAACATGCGTAACTGATGCGCGAGTCGTGATTTCAGAGCCGTGCAGCTGGTCGGCCGCTCTGTAAGCAGAACAGTACGGATTCTCACTGAAATATGAAGCTGTTTTTATTAAACTGGTAGTCAGATGCAAAAATCCACCGCAGGTCTGAAATAATCTATTCTATGTAACTGGATTCCAGCTAATTTGATGGCATATAATCGAATGTGTGAAATAACAGTTAACATTTATCAATTGATGATCCATTAACTAATCACATAAACTCAGTGACTCCGTTTTTGGTTCAGGAATTCATGGTACAGGCTCAAGGCTCTGAACAAAACAATGAATCCCCTCTCAAGAAAGAGCGAGGCTGGTGCAAATGTTGCCACATCATAGTTGCTACGTTTTGCTGTAGCTTTGCATAAGAACGCCCAGGGGATGACAATGTCTGCAACAGCAGATTCATCTTATGTAAATCCTAGATCCAAGCCGTCACAGGTAACAACTGGTCATCAGGTGGGAAAGACTCACGAGGCACGGCCAAACCATAACGTCGAGGATTTTCAGCGATCACCTTCTGTTTGAGCTCAGTGATCCGAGCTCCCAGGGAACCTGTGACCATATGAAGAGAATATATAACGGTTATACAAAGGATGACCATGTGCTGAGGAAAAATATCTGCATGCAACACCTGATTCTACTCTCTAGAGGTTTCCACATGAGGCAGAACCAGACTGAAAAGGCCTTTTTTAAGGCAAATCCTCCTAGATTTGTTCTGGTAAGAGATCTAAAATAACCGTAGTTTCTTCAGCGAACCTACCTATCAGCACTATAAGGCGAGGCCTTTCGCCGGGGCGGGGCAGATACTGGGTTACTTCTTCATAAATCAGGAACTCCGTGTGATTGGCGTCTGGAGTGTGAGGTTCTCCTGGTAAACCCTGGCGATCCTTCCTGAGGCGGAAACTTCTGCGCAGGCCAGCTGTGCTCAAAGACGTGCCAATGTAAGACGGGCAGAAGATCCATACACTAAAACCCCATCGCAGATAGTATTTCTCACCCTCCCCGGTTAAAATTCAAACCCTGTGCCACACCATCACACAACACAGACACGCTGAACAACACCATTAGAAATCAGTAAGAGTACCTGAGTAAAAATCCCATGAGAAAGCATGGCCACAGAAGGCAGGGGCTGCCTTACTCTTGGGAGAAACTACAGCTCATATTAGACCAGTTTTTCAACAGAATAGAAGCTTGGAAGCCATGCATGCTGCGTTTACCGCTTTACCAAACACAAAGCAACTTCAGCATGTAGCATGAGGAGAGGCTATTTTTTCTTTATTAGCAGAGCGAGATAAACGAGCTGCCACGAAGACACTGTGTGAAGCTCGGTGGCTGTAGCATACGGCCCAAAACAAAAAAGCCCAGACTAACGAATCCACAACAAAACACACTTATCAATCCCGACGTGTTAAAGAATAGAGACAAATCAGTGACTGTTAAAGCAGAAGTCCAGTTATTTTTTAACATAAACAGTTTTCACATCTTTGTCCATCAAACTGATCAGTTCAAATCAAGATCACCACAATTGTTTCACTGCAGAGGCGCTTGCCTGTTACTTGCCTGTTGATTCTGCGAACCACGTAATGAGCCGTTGTTACTTTTAACTTGAGGTTAATTCATGACGTGATCACGCTAACAAGTGCGACATTTTGAGCTAATGATGGCGCTAAAGGAAAAGTCAGGGGATCACCAAAGTCATTAGGCTAAATTTAAAGACACTCCAAATATACTTTAGCCAAGATGGTACCCATCTGCTGAGATATTTCAATGAATTCTCTCATTATCACATTTAGACCCCTAATTATCAGTGCATACCACACACTAATTTTAGTCATAGTTAATTATTCTGATCTTAATTCATTTATTTTGCACTCAACATGCTCGAACAGTTAATAAAGTAATGAGGCAACCACTTGAAATAATTATAATTCACTTGTTTCCAACATACAATGAATATGGAGGGACGCCTACATAAGACTTTATATGAGAGTCGATCTGTATGATGGAATAAGATGTGAAAATAAGGTCCGGGTCAAAATGGCTGTGGTAATACCCACGGAAGCATTAAGGCAAGTAGAGCAGCCAAGAAGCCTGAAGAACAAACAAGGTGAGATTGCTTACTGAGCCGTGAAGACATCAGTAGATCAGGTCAGGTGTCGCAGCAACAAACAAATCTTTTCGGCGGGTTGTTTTCTGTATTTGTGAGTGCCGAGAATGAACCAGTGAATGCAGATTTTAAAGCTTACACCTGCCCTAACCGTTCGACCGAAAAAAACCAAAGCAGGACAAAGCAATCGGCTACAAACGCCTCGGGGATGGTGTCAGAGAGAAGGGATGGATTAGCACACAGAGTAAGCAGCGATGTGATGTGGCAGTGATTGGTATAAACTCATTGATCGGGCCTCCTCACCTATGTCCTTTCCATTCAGAGCGCCCTCACTGTCACAGTCTTCTGTAGGATGGCGTGCAGGAAGAGAAGACAGGGTAAGCAGGGGGGGGGGGGGGTGGTACTTTAATGTCAGAACACAGCAGGTTAAGTGGAGTAACTACATCACTAAGATTCTGAGGGTGTAAAAGGCAACTGTAAAGGATAAACTGTGGAGGAGGGGGAAAGAAAGTGCACAATAATTTGTAATTGTGACTTTACGATGGGGTGCTGACAGAATTTCAATTTGAAATTCTGACCATGATAAGATGGAGTCAATGCAGGGATGATTGTCTAGCATGAGGGTTCGTCCACGTACCTCTCTCAGCACGATCATCTGAGGTTAGCAATGCAAGGAATAACACAAAGTATCACCACAGAGAGCACTGCAACTGCTGGAACACCACCGTTCTGCTCTTTGTGCAAGATATATTTCAATATAAAACTTCAAAACTGTCACATGTAACAATGTTTCCGTCCTTCACCAACTTTATCTAGATCTCCTTAGAGTCTACAGAGGATTTTACCCGATGACAGTATTCTAACATGTTCTAGTTAAAAGAGCAACATCTTGTCAAACATTAATATATGGCATCATTCCCACTACATCATCCCATTTTAAGCTCAGTCAGAGTTTAGCTGTTATGCAGATTAGAGTAGATACAAGAAAATAACTGACTTAACCACCATCCGTTGTTTTTCAAATTACTTTGTTTCATTGTACTTTTAAATTGTATTAGGAAATGAAACAATGGATTATGGAGTTTTTTTTGGTTTTAGAGATTAACCTCAGATTCCCTGTTCTCTTTTCATCATCTCTGTCTGCGTCACCTCGGCTAGATTACATTTAGCCCAAACAAGCTGTTTATGCTGATCCAAGCTTCTTGTACATTTACGGTTGTATTAAAGGTTATGGGAGACATCTTCTGATTGCAGAGGTGAAATAGGCTTACATGCAGGTGCTCTGGGGGACATGGGGGCAGGGAAAGAACCCATTTTCATCCTGTATCTCAGGCGCCTGGGAAGAAAAAAAAACAACAACAGAGGAAATAGATGATCAGTGATCTGAAAGAGGTAACCTAGTCAGACATTTTCAAATCCAGAGCTATTGAGGACTACCTCTCCTGGAACTGTGTGGAGGGGATGAGGGCTGCGCGCAGGTTACAGTCGCCCACCCTTTTGGCTTGCCACCAGGTGGCGTCCTCCTGGCTAACAACCTGAAGAATGTCCCCCCTCTTAAAAGGAAGTCCCGCCTCTTGGCACGGCGTGGCCTTGTCCTCGTAGGGCGTGTAGTCAAACAACGCTCGGAGGTAAACCTTCGCGGAGCAGGAACATTCCGTTAGCAATGGTAACTTTAAAAGGAATAGTTTAATATGTTGAAGATAGTTACATGAGAAGACCAATACCAATCTCATATGAGTCCATTAGATATAACTATATTTAGAATCAGAAGCCAGTTAGCCAGCTAGCCTAGTTCTTCACAAAGTCACTGCTCCCAGTCAACATAAGCCCCCAGTAAAACCACGACTTTATACCAAGACAAGCTAAACTGACTGCTGGCTGTAGATTTGTATTTAATGTACGGCTGTGAAAGTGGCATCAATTTTCGAACAAAAGTTTTTATTTGGAAAATTATTATAAACAAAACCAACTAAATAAGATTAGACCAATTAAATCCTTTCCCAGTTTTTTGTGGTCGTTTTTGAAACTGCTTGTATATCGAGTCCTCACCCTGCTTTCCTTCAGCCGGTCTTCTTCTGCAACAGCTGGGATGATTTTCAGCGTGATGGATCCTTGTGACTGGGACTGGTCAAAAACATCAGAGCAGCATCGTCATCCACAGGAATCATCAGGGAGTAATCGCACAGTATCTGAACGGTACGATGCTATGTGGAAGCGCTTGTTTTCTTTACCAGGATCTGACTAATTTCATCTGGCCTCTTGTGGGTTATCAGGTTTCCATTGACCTCTCGAAGCTCATCCCCTACATGCACCAGACCTGGAAACAAAGCAAGACTACTGACAACAAGTCTACAAGCCAAAGAAAATATAGAAAAACCCCCGTATGTGTCGTAGCACTCGGGTATGAACACACACACAAAAAAAACCGATGCCTGCAACATCTCCATGGCAACAGCCAGAAGCAACCCTTGTTTGTAATCTCAAAATATGCAATCTCGTGGCACTAATCTCAAGGATTTGATCTCTGTTGACAGTTCATGGGGGTTACACAAAGTAATCTCCTCACTTCTCTCTCTGTATGTCAGAGTTAAGAAAGTCCTGGGGGGTAAGTTCCTAAGGGGAAAAGGGATGATTACAATTCTGATTATTCTCTTTTCATTGCTGAAGCCGGACCATTACTTACATTTTTTTCAGAGAAATACAACACAGCTGATTTTTGCATTATGATATACTATATGTGTGAAGGCTGTCTCACCGCTGCGGTCAGCTGCTCCTCCCCGCATGATTCTGGCCACGATTACGGCTCCCGTCGCCTCGTCTCTCCGGATAGTCGCTCCCTGGTGGAAAAGACGCAACAGTAGATCAGACTTCCAAACACACATCTAATCTTCAGGTCACCGTGTTGATACAATCCTCTGCTTGACCAGCAATAAAGCTGCTCCTCGTGTGCTGGACGGTGGCGTTAAACTTCTGGGTCTAACTGGACTGAGACTGAATGAGATATTTCGCTGTGTAATGTTGGACTGTTGCTGTAAAACTGGTGTCACTTCAGCAGCTGTTTCCTACAAGTTAACACCAAATCAATTTTTTTTCCTTTGCCTAAAGGGTTTCCTTGATTATGGGGGTTTTTTATAGCATCACACAGAGACACAGACTTACACCCTGGAGCGCTCTAAAGCTGCTCCAGTAAATGGAGTCGTTAAGCCTCACTTGAGGGCCCAAGAATAGCAGCTGTTGAGGGAAGGGAGAGCTTTTATTTTGTTATGTCCTCAGGTGGGAGGCGGCACTCACCAGGGGCTCCTTGTTCTTCACCAGGCGGACGATCTTGACCGACTCTTCCTCCAGGTCGTCGTCCAGATCCTCCGGCAGCGGCGGCAGCACGGGGTCAAAGTTCTTTTGGGCCACCGTGTCGTGGGCTGACAGCACCGCCTTTACGAAACGATGCGCAGACAAGCGGACAGATGGGTGAGAGTTAAGAGCTTGAACAACAATGATTACGTGAAGACAGCAAGAAAAACACACAATACAACAAAGAAAAGGTGGATTGTGAAGAAAAAAAAAGTCGGAGAGAAAAGAAACAAAGAAAAAAGGAGGAATAACATCTTTTTCTCCTTGGCTGCTTTTGCAAATGAGTGTTCTGGTTTCACAAGCGCCATTTCCTCCCACTCCCCAGAAAGCCAATAAGTTGAACATAATCACTTAATAAGAGCAATTAGGCACTCTTGTCTGGGTTCAGACAGCTCTGACGTGACGGTGTCATGTGATAGATGATCAACTTAGAGGGAAACCAGAACAGCTCGGGCTGAGAAAACAGAGGAGCAGCGACATGAAAGAGATCAAACCTCAGAGGGAATGAGAGGATGTCAAGAATTTATTAGTTAGTGTATGTGAGGAAAGACACAAAACGCATGTGTGAGAGTGCGAGCGTGTACCTTGAGGTGAGGAGTGCTCAGCAGGAGAAGCAGCTCACTCTCGTCGTCCTCCAGCGTTCCATTCTGAAGCTCCTCTGCCAGCTGACGATTTGGGATTTAAATCACAAAATCAAATATTTTGACATGTCCTCATAAAATGCATTAAAAAAGATTTGATTATGCTTGGTATTTAATTAAAATATTTAATATTCAGCTTTAGTTTTGCTGTGAAATATTGAGGAACGATTGCACATACATCCTCTGCCAGACAGGAGGCGCTGTGTAGAACTGGAGTCGGGCTCTGTTTCTCATACTGCTTCAGTTTGTCGTGGATCTGGGATGTACAACAAATGAAAAGACATGTACACACAAAGAGAGGTTTATTTACATGACTTTTGGTGGACACCTGATCAAATTTAGGTGAAAAGAAAGGAATTTTACCATAATATAATATAATATAATATAATATATCTACAGAGGCGTCTTTACATTGTTTTTAATGCAAATAAAATACAGTATGTGAGCCAGAAATGATCTCAAGTGGTCACTTCTATATACTCAGATCTGCTGTACCTTCATGAGGTAACCAAGGCTTTTCTCACTGAAGACATCTTTGAGGAAGACCAGGTCCTCTTTGTGGTTGGCGTCAGGGTGGAGTTGAGAGGTGAGAAGGGCCAGAGTCTCATGCAGCCCTGTGGATCAAAAAATCCCAGCAGTTATGTATTAATCACTTATTCAAGACCCCAATTTTCTATCATGATTAAACATATAAAAAAATCAAGCCACATTTTGTGATGTTTATGTAATTTACAATTAAAGCGTTCTTAAAATATGCTAACAGTTTAAGCTCCAGTAATGTCTGTTGATATATTACAACTTGCATTATTTATCCAAAAAAAAAAAAATGCATCAGAGAGAAGGAGCAAGTAGCTTGAGCATATGTTTGGCTGTACCTGTGCTTGCAGACACGATGGGCATGGCTTCAATCATTCAGAGGAGGCAGGAGGGTGCAGAGAGGAGGAGGACAGGGAGGGGAAAAAAGCCGGAGAAATCTCTCCGCCGGAGTCCTTCTGTTGCTCACGTATGGCCAAGGTGAAAAAGTGCAGCTGGGAATGGAAAAAACAAACAAACAAACAAACAAATAAACACATTGTGACTCTGATAAACCACCTTAGATTTTATTCTCAGTTTTGCTTCACAGAGATATATCTAAACTTACACAAGCTTTAAAGAACGATTTGAGGCGCAAATTGTGACAGATATTGTAAAAATGAGATGAATCGTTTCCATGCTGGTCGATCATTTCTCATTTAATATGACTTCGAAATGCAAATACATTTTTAAAAAGGGCAACCGGCTAGCCAGGCTGTGACAGTGATTAATCAACCAGTTAGTATACTGAAGTTTCAATATAATAGCTGCTCTCATTACCGAGGCAGTAAGCATTCGTTCATTTCTGTGTGACTGTCAAACTAGAGGGAAGTGAGGTCTGATTACACTGACCACTTCTGTCGAATAGGATTCCTCACCTTGTTTGTCACCATGCCAACCCTACAGCATCAGAGAGAGTGACTCTCGTCTCAGATTAGATTAATTGGTATTTGAGTAGTCTCACATTATTCACTTCACTAGTTTGGGGCTGTGTGCAGGGAATCATTGCACATTTTAAATATTTGGGGTTTAAACTGTTGGCCGAACCAAACAAGTAATGTGGAGGTGTCAACTTGGGCTCTGGGAAACTGTAACCCTGGTAACCCTGAAAATAGAAAGATTTAATGAAAACCCAACTATACAGTGAATGCTGCACTAAAAGTTGGCAGATGAAAATATTAGAAGACGAGTGGAAAACATGACTGCAAGCCTTTTAAAAAATATATTTCCAATAAACCTGACAAATGAAAAATCTTTTATAAACACTTCCCTTAATTTAAATTGAATCAAGAACCTTTTTTAAAGCACCACCTTACTTTAAAGCAACATTTCCCAAGAGGAAACACATTTTGGCAAACATACTCAAATGTATTATATATATTATTATTATTATATTATTATCTTATAAATTAGAGGGAAAACGTAGCCTTTTGTTGGGTGAAGTACATTTTCCTCCTCGTTACTGCATTGGTTACATCATTGCCTGACCTTCAGCCATTCATATTGTTAATTAACAGTTCCTGCAGGCTATCATGTGAAGCAGCGGTTGTGTGTGCTTACAGCACACATGCTGTATAACTGCTCTAATCTTATATCTGCTCCTGGGACTGCTGGCGGTGTATGTGGGAGGCTTTGAGCACTAACAGACCCATCTGTGGGAGGGTGGCAGTAATGAGATGCCAGATTAACATAGTATAGCGTTGCAGAGTTTTCTCAGTCTTCATCCGACAATCAGCACATCCCTTAACTGTGCGCAGCCTGAAGCAATGTATCGAAACCTAATTGTTGCATTCATTAGGGCCTTTATCCCATCACATCCATCTATAGAAGCAAAATGGCATTAGCTCTATCTAGACACACAGACCAGAATCTGATTAAGGATTCATATAATCCACTATTAAATCCAACGCAACAAAAATCCATCCAAAACAAAGCAAGGTATTGGCAGAGTACCTTGGGATACTTTCTTTGCTTCATTGATGTTTTTTCTTATTCCCACAGACATGACTTCTATGTCTGGACATTTCCTGCACAGCCAGCTTAACGGACTGAAGATGTGAAGTAGTTTGAGACACAAACAAATTAATCACAACACTTGACTGGACGCCACATAAGAAATGTGTGGAGCAACTATGAAAAACCAGCTGAAAGTTAAAGTCTGTGTTTTTCACTGTGGAAGCAACATTTGCTTTGAGATGGAAAAAAGAATTCCTGCAGTGTTTTCTGGCTCATTGTTAGACATCCACAGTTACCACAAACACACGCTTGATGTCCAGAAACAAAAGCCAGAAGCACAATGATCAGCATGTTGGCAGTGTAGCAAGCTGTCAGACCCTCGTCACATTCATTGACTGTTGGAGACATTTATCAGCCTCATGGATGTAATGTTATTGCTGATTATATTTACAGAAATCACTTCCAGACGAGAGGGTTTGTCTAGGAATACAAACTTTTTCTTGTTTTTCTGTCATTTTCTGTCAAATATTCTGGTAATTTTATCAAATTGTTTTTTTTTTTTAATCAAAAAAGTGATTCTGTAACTTACATAAATAAAGCCACAACACTAAAATACCTTCATTTAGCTGGTGACAAGTGTTCATAAACCTCAGGTTGGAGCCATGTTTTAAATGCAATCAATTAAGTCCTAAACTGCTGAGTGGTGATGAAGAACAATCTTTTAAGCTGCTCTGAAAAGAGTTACTACACATTATAACTGACAATCTGTCTGTAGCTTGTTGCTGTTCATCAGCAGCACATGGATGCTGTTGGCATCATTACAAACATGATAATTAAATTACCTTCTATACAACTTATTGGAGGACGAACAGACCATAAATCATCTCTTTGTCCAGCATTTGAAATCATGTGCTACATTATAGTACTAGGGGTTATATGAGAAGATTGATACCACTTAAATATGAAACTATAGTCCGCAGCCGGTTAGCTTAGCTTAGAATAAATACTAAAATTAGGGGGAAACCGCTAGCCTGGCTCTGTCCGAAAGTAACAAAATGATCCAGAATAAATTCTAATTTAACATAAAACCACAATGTTTCATTTTTCCCCTTCAAGTTTGTACAGATTAAGCAAAAAAATATGATGGTTTATTAGTGAGCTTTAGCAGTGCTGGTAGGCGGATTGTTATTTTTGGACAGGGCCTGACTAGCGGTTTCCCTCCGTTTCCAGTCTTTATGCTAATCTAAGCTCATCACGTCCAGTTTCATATTTACGGTACAGTCATGAGAGTGACTAACTCTCTGCAAGAAAGTGAATACGTGTATTTCTCAAAATGTCAAACTATTCCTTTAATTTACTCTAATTTGGCTTCTATCTTTTACTGCTGTGCCTCACACATTGACAGATAGGACTAGCATCACCGGTGTGTTGTAATTACATGTTGTTGATGCACGATCGCTGCTGGAGCATGAGATGATCCCTGACTTCTCCCCATGAGTAGCCGTCAATCAGGCATCAATAATTACACCCCCGGATTGATTCAGTCCAATGCTCCACCACCATCAGCATGTGTGCCCCTCATTCACTCACTCAGCGCGGCATCGACAAAGTAGCACTTTTAAAAAATCTATTCTGCACATTATCAGGCATCAGGCCTGCACAGTGTCAACCAACTAAATAAGCCGCGGTGGGAATATTTATTCATGTTTGTTTATTTCTTTGCTTCTCCGTCAGCAGGATATCCACAAAATATGGCGCGCAAACAGGTGGACAAGAGCCGCTATTAGATCAATCAAATGAATTTCACATAAGAAATAACTTTAAAAAAAGACTGGTGTTATTGTAGATGTCCTTAATGTTAACAAATCTCATGAAAAGGACCAAACCAAACACTTCCCTGTCAGTCACACAGAGAACTACACAGCTAAAGCAAAAGTGAGGTGTCACGTGAAGTTAGCTAGTGAGACAGCCTTGGCTAGCATCGGCTAAAGCTAAAACTAAATTTGCTTATACATTTTTCTACAACTGTTATCTGTAAATGAAAAATATCCATTTTGATTAACTAACAATTTGGTAATGAAGTTAGTTATTCCATACAACTAAATGAGTCAGATGGTTTATTTAGTCATGACGAAAAAAACCCCAGCCTGAACTCCTGCTAATGCTAGCTAGCTTAGCGGAGTAGCAGCAACTTGTGATTTTGTGACGTTAGACCTTTTTGTTTTTTGACAGCACCAGAGTTGAACAGGATACAGTTGAACAGCATACTTTGGTGACATACTGTAATCCCCATTCTATTTGTATGGACTTATGGAGCCAGAAAAGTGAAAACAAAACCTTAACTGCAATTGTGAAATAATTTATTATGATTTAAATATTTATAGTAGAGAGGTTATGAACTGGAAATAGTCAGAATAAAGTTCATTTTCTCAAACAAGTTAAATTGGTCAAGAAAGCTGAAAGGACATAAAAAAAGGGAGATAAAATAATAAACTTAAAAAGGACATAAGATTAAGGCATCACATTTTTTACATTTATTTGTTGCTTGCCAGACTTAAAACTTCACTGCTTCTGTAATTACTCCTCGCTGCCTTTGCTGGGAAGAACTGTCCTCTAGCTTTTATTATTTCCAAATTTAGAGGTGATTTACCACTAAATGCTTGGATTTAAAACATCTTAAAATGAAAGGTGATTCTGTTTTTGCCGTCTGTTGTGCTTCCACACAACCCTACTACATTGGGGACACTTGGTTAGAGCAACAAAGCAAACAGTTCTGGGGTAAATCCTCTCACCCGTTTCCCTGCTTTCATTCAGCCCTCCTCCCTGCACACTTGGCCCACGTTCCTGACCTTCTTTCTCTCCGTCTCTTCCTCCCTCCATCCGACTCTCTCACTCTAATTACAAGAGGCTGAGAAGAGCTTAAAGCTGGCGTCTTTCTGTTTTCCCCCCAGAGTCTATCGTCTAAATACTTTAGGTTCCCATCAGCCATATGGTAGTATTATCTAGTCTCCTTGATTTGAGACAGCATTGCTCACGGCTGTGTGCCTCACTGAGGATTTCAATGAATACAATGAAGCAGATTGGAAAGGTCTGGTAGGTTACAAGAGAAAGTGAAGAGCTGCAAGGATGTGGCAGAGGCTATTACTGAAAAGCATTCAGTCACCTTTTCTAATGCAGATTGAGGGAAGTATTTTTTAACAAAAAGCCAATTAAAATGAAAGGGATCATTTATTTGAATAATTGATAAGTTGTGATTGTCAGAAAATGAATCTACATTTCTAATAACTGTAGCTTTCTGCTTTTCCAGTGTGAGGATTTGCAGATTTTCTCTAGCTCATTAAAAACTGAATCCCTTTGGGGGTTTGAAACACGCTAGGAGGCGTGGTCCACTGCTTTTGCCCAGACTGAAAAATATGTACAAATGTTGTATTTATTGCCATGACATTTGGTTCAGACATCCACGTCCCCCCTCAGAATAAATCGTAAAACTTGCAAAACTAATGACATTCCCATCAGCTGCACTTTAGTGTAGTCTTTAGGGCTGATTAGCAAATGTTAGCATGCTAACACTGTATTAAGATGTAAACATTACACCTACTAAACATCTGCAGAGCTGCAGACTCGACTGTTGGAAGACGACATCATTTTATTCCGACTAACTCAGACTATGTAACAAGATGTTGTCAATTTGTTTACTTTTAGACAGGTTTATTAATTATTAATTTAGAGTCTGCCCTTTACAACATTTGCATACAGATTGTATTTAAAAATGAATAATTCATCATTTGTGGGCAACTTTTCTTTTTCGCCACCTCGTCTCAGTAACGTAGGGGTTGAGGAAGTTGCTCAAGGAGACTTCAACAAGCCCGGCGTCTGCTTAAATTCTAATAATGTTTTAATATATTGTAAACCTTGACCTTGTGGTGATCATCTGATCTTGTTTACTTCTTCTAAAAGCTCGCTAGTATTGTGGTGCATCTCATGCTATAAGAATGTTGACTTATAGCCTGTCAGTTTCCATGGCAATAGGCCCATCAGCTGTGTGTTCTTTATTTTTTGGTTTTTGATGTCATTTCATTTTTCTACCCGTGTATCCCCCCCCCCCCCCCCCGGCTGCTGGTGCTCACACGACAACATGTCGCAATGAAGTCACATGCTTCTTCATCTTCATGCCTCAGATGCTGTGCAGGAGGTTTATGAGTAAAATCCTCGCCCGTTGTCCCTCTCGTGCTTTGACTGGTGGAGGTTTCTGCTGGTTAACTGCCTCTTCGCCATTTATCTTCACAAAACTTGAGTAGAGAGACCAAAGATTACTCATCCTACAACGAAACGAGGCGCAATCTATGAAGAAGTCAGCGTAGTACTTTATTATACTGACATTGTGTTCGCAGAGCTTAACCTCATGTTAAGAGAGAACAGTGCTCTCTCACACACACACACACCACCTGTTTGCCAGACTCATTGACTGTTGGACGCGTCCCGAGAGGGAGACGGAGAGGGGCGAGGTCGCCGACACACTGCTGATGCCATCTGCCCACAACTCCGTGTGTGTGTGTGTGTGTGGTCCCAATATCCATTTGGGAAAAAATTGCCTGCTGTACATTTCGCCAAGGTATTAAGATAATCTATAGCAATTCCACAAAAGATTTACAGCGTTTCTCATTTCTAAAATGAAATGCTTTCTATTCTCTTTTCCGAGTGGATAAACAAATATTCTCCATCTGCAGCCAAAAAGGGGCCATTTGTTCTACGAAATGTCAGAACATAGCGACAGAATACCCGTCATGAGTTCCCTGAGCCCACGGGGATGTCTTCAAATGTCTTCTTTTGCTCAAGCAAAAGTTCAAAACTCAAAAAAAGAAAGTGTTAAGTTTAAAATGATGTATGACAAAGAAAAGCAGCAAAACTTGAATCAGAGGATGTTTAGCTTTTGTGTGTGTGTGTGTGGCTATTTCTGCTTAAATAAAGTAGTTGGATATTATTTATCCGTCCGTTGATAGCTTTGCGGTGCTATGATAAACATGGAGGTGGTGAACATTTAAAAAAATAAAATGTAGTGCTCAGGAGCAAGAAGGCTTGTGAGAAGAACATCACTTCAACTCTCACTCACAGACACAGCAGAAAAAAGAAGAAACAGAAAATCACTTCAAGTGTTGGGAGATTGGATTTGGCTCCGTGTCTGAGGTGAAGGAAACACAAAGTTTGCTGGACTTTTTTCTCTGACAAGGCAATTTCAGGTTTTAGGGGCAGAGGAGGGCCTTGACATAAAAAGCCAACTTGCCTGATCGGGAGCCAAACTTCAGAGGCGTTTTACTGGTGGCTGATGTTAAAACTCACAAACCATGTTGTCCTCCTAAACAATGTATCTGGTTTATTTAAGTAAAATTTAAAAAAACAGCACCTCTACCACAAAACATGGCAAAATAATCAAACAAGGAAGATTTGTTTCTAGACCCAAGACTTCCTTCTTTACCTGCGACTTGGTTTTAGTACACATTTGTTCATTAAACCCTGTGTGAGGTTCACGGACTCTCTGGCTACACCACCCTGCCCTCCCCTGCAGCGGAGCGTGACCAACTCCCAGCTAAAGACCCGTCCACTCGCTGAGGTCACCGTGGACTGCGCTCGCGTGCTCACATCGATCAGCCCCCCCCATTTTCATTTAGGAGAAGAGTTCATTTTGAGTCATTTGTAGTCTACGATGGCGCGTGACTTCGCGCAATATTCTCTTCCACCACTTGGCGTTCAATCACAGGTGATGCGCACGCCCCTCGTTAACCCGCAGCGCAGTCAGGCGTCCACATGGCTTTACTCAAACCTGAACAACATGCATTTCATGGTAGAAACACAAAACAGCGTGAGGTTTTTTTGGATTCCTTTAAGTGTAGATTTGTGTAAATTAAAACAAGCTGGCAGTGTCCCCAAAGCTATCAATTCCCCTCTTTGTGTGACACATACACACAAATAGTGTCAACAACCTGCACAGAGTTAAGTCAGTGCACGTGAGAAAGCACCCTTACCTTGTTGAGGCTCCCGTCAGCCCCCGCGTGCGTGTTTCCCTCTGTTGTCTGTCCCTCTCTGAACCCCGACACCGCTTGTGTTGGAACACGAGTCTGCAACCCGTTTTGTTTCCTCTTTCTTCCCCCTCTCTCTCTCTCTCTCTCCCTGCTTCACTCGGTCTTCAGCCGGACACAACGTTTTGATTTCTCTGCTTCATCCAATCTATCGCTCCACGAGCCTCCCCTTCCCCCCTCTGTCTGTCAGTCAGTTCTCGCCCTCGCGCGCGCTCTCTCTCTCTCTCTCTCTCTCTCGCTCGCGCGCTCTCTCTCTCTCTCTCTCTCTCTCGCTCGCTCTCTCTCTCTCTCTCTCCGTGTTGCCTTCAGGTGCTCCCCGTAATCTCCAACATCCAAAAATAACAAAAAAATATACAGATGTTGCTGTGTTTTTATTTATTAGCTGGATGGAAAACGAGGGAGATGAGAATGTGCATTAGGCAAAGATAGGCCGCAAACTGAGCAAAATGCGCAACTGCCCCACGTTTATTGCTTTGTAATTATGAAATAATGCTTGTTCTGCATTATAACAGTCTGGTGGCCCTGTCTTGTAGAGGGGACTCATGTCATAATCTAGTTTATTAGTTAACACTTCTATAATTTTAGTCATACTGGTGCCAAGTGGCCATGATGATTGTTGACTATTAGTTTGTGGTTTTAAGTTGTGTAGTAAACTGAGAATTTAACATAAAGTGGAAATAGGGATCACAATATACACAATGCAAGATGAAAAACCTACATGGAAGCCTATTTCCACAAGGGGAATTTTTTTTTTTTTAGGATTTTTTTGTTCATATTCAATATCTCATATTTCATATTCAGAAATAGAAATAAGACTATTTGCCCTAACCCTTGTTTTCACACCAATACACACAACCCAACCTGACTAAAAAACAATAAAATAAAAAGCTTTCCATTCAGAAATAACAGAAATCTCATTATTGTTGGATCATTCATGAGTACAGAGGGCTTGTAGCATTTCTGACAGCTCATGAAGGCAGCACAGTGTGCACACATGCTGCAAGATGCATGCCTCTTTGGCCCGCCCTTCTCAAATCCATCCATTACTATTCATCCCCTCCCTCCATGTCTGTCTCTCAGTGAGCAGTCCAGTACATGTCCTGGCTGACGCTCAGAGATGCCCTGTTGGGGACCAGCGTTAAGAAAACATGGGACGTGAATCGTCATGCACTACAACGTGGAAATCCCCTATTGTGTTTCCACTTCTCTTTTGTCCCTTTCTCATCTGGTTGGCCTGGTTGTTGCAACGAGACCTTGATGTGCTGAGACATTTGTGAGGAGCAGAGTCATTGCTGCCGCCCTGTGATCACGGCCTCAAATTGTGGCTCTCTGTGCAATTAAATGGAAGATTGTCAAAATCATCTTCGCTCAGCGGGTCAGACACGGTGGCTGGGGATCGGAGTCCTATCTGCGATGAGCAGAGTGGATAACACCAGCCTTAGTCGTGTAATAATGACAGATCCTCCTGTGATATGTGCACTGTCACACAAAGAAAGGTGCAAGCAAGAGAGAAAGAGAGAGTAATAATGTTCAGTATCGGGGGCTTTATCTAAAGGGCTTGAAATCGGAAATTTAGTGTGACATCCTGTACCATTTGTAGTCCAATCATTACACTTTTACTGGCACACGATGATGACAATAGCAGTTTTAATATTTAACTTTCTTACAATTTAAACTGACATAAAAATATAAAATAAACAAATCATGAACACAGCATTTATACATTTCTATTGACTTGCTTTATCTTTATCTATGTCTGCAGAGAGTGTATTTTATATACAAATAGAAATTAACGTTAATCATGTAGGTGACACAAAATATATTTTTCTTTTACAAACTGTCTTGGTTGATTTGTTCTGTGTCCATCAGAGTTCGAGATGCTCTGCTTGTTGAGCTGTGCAGTTCTGTCAGTAATGTTACGTCCTCCGATGAGAATCAATGAGGTTTCAGTCCTGAAACATGGTGCAGGCTAATCTCTGTCGGACAGTAGTCACATCAAATGTCCGAATCTGGAGCGGCTGACAGCGTGTTCTCCTGCTGAAAGTTCACAACCATTAACAAAAATTGAAGCAATGAGATCGTTTCAAGCTGGTTTACGTCACACGTCAAAATGTATCATACAATATTTAAACATAAAATGAAACCATTTTAAACTATTTTGTGAATTGACAGTCTGAGTCTGACTACAATCATGTTACAACGTTTACAAAAAGGTCCATGTAAGCTGTGAATTGCCACTCAAGACTTCTCGGCCATCATGTGCAGACGTTCTACAGCTCTGCATGTCAAAAGGAAATCCAGCCAGTCCTGTTAAATCCAGAGCGACTGACAGTGTTTTGAGACACTGTATCGTGGCCTATAAATCCCTTTCTTCCCCCATGACACATCCAATCTGAACTTATTGTCATTCTGGACTCACCGTGTATATGGGGTTGTGGAAAGACACAGAACTGTCATCCCCAATGGGTTCAAACTGCTGGGACAAAAAGGAGAAATGAAATGCTTCAGTAATAATTCCCGTTAGTATGTATCAATAATGTCTTTCGTCTGACATTGTTAAATTAATGACCTTTACTTGCAATTTCTCAAACATTCAGAGCATGTTTTTGACCATTGTTTTCAGATACTGAGCATTAGAAACTGTGAAACATTGTGACACGTGTCTCCATGGCTACCTGTACGCTCGAAGCGGCTGCTTGTGCAGAAAAGACCTCACCATAGACTGGGTTCTCAAAAGGCTCCTAAAATGGCCACATGGGAGTGAAATTGACAAGCGTTTAAAAGGATCATTACATTTGTTGACAATTATCACACAAAGCAAATAAAATGCTCTGCGGTTTCGTGAGTAACACCTGAAGAGCTGCATTTGAGTAATCTGACCTCCCTTAGATAGTGATTGATGACAAACACGATGAGATTTATTGTGTAACAATGTTTTTCATGATATTTTAGAATGAATCCCTTCAGTTATGAGTTACAAAAAACACATGTCACATTAAGATGGTGGTGAATGTGAAGCCGACCTTGCTGGCTGTGGCAGGTTTGGTTGTACTTCCGGTGGGCTCGGTCACAACTCGAACTTCTTCCACATACAAAGGATTATTAATGTACTCCTGATGAAGGAAACACAGGATCACAAGAGTGAGCTAATTAAAAAACATCAAAATATAAAACTTCTATAGTAGTGACGAGCATTAGATCGCAATGCCATGTTTTTACATTATGTTTCATTATTTCTCTGTACAGAATTCAGGAATTATTGGAAATTGTATAGAAAATATGCACTGTCAAAATAAAGAGGTTCAAGAATTACATCAAGTTTTATCAGAAAGAAAATATATATATATATGTATGTATGTATGTATGTATGTATGTATGTATGTATGTATGTATGT
>JAVQJL010042913.1:0-25170 GCA_036024295.1 Nannoperca obscura
ATCTCCTCAGTCTGTCTGTGGAGCAGGACAGTGACAACATCCTGTCACTAAAACTGCTCCTCTGCCTGGAGGTGGCGCTGTGCAGTGGATGACTGGGATGTCAGGCTGTCCAGCTCTGTGCCAACGACAGAGCCTGCCTTCCTGATCAGTTTGTCCAGGCGCGCTGCGTCCTTCTTCTTGAGGTTGCCCCCTTAGCACACTACTGCGTACAGGAGGGCACTCGCTACCACAGACTGGTAGATCTGTAGTAGCTTCTTGCAGATGTTAAAGGATGCCAGCCTTCTGAGGAAGTACAGGCGGCTCTGTCCTTTCCTGCACAGAGCATCTGTGTTGGCAGTCCAGTCCAGTTTATCATCCAGCTGCACTCCCAGGTATTTGTAGGTGTGTACCACTTCCACACAGTACCCTTTGATGATGACCGGCTCTGGGTGCGGCCTGGGTTTCCTAAAGTCCACCACCATCTCCCTGGTCTTGGTGGTGTTGAGGAGCAGGTGGTTGGAGTCACACCATGTGATGAAGTCCTGGATCAGTTCTCAGTCCTCATCCTCCTGTCCACTCCTGATACAACCCACGATGACTGTGTCGTCGTTACCCATAACGCTATTTTGTGGGAGTAATTACTTTTCTAATGGTGGGTATCTCATTTAGAAATGCTACGCTTCATTTTTATGAAATGATGTGTTCACCTGATATCGATGTGGCCACATACACTCCCTGCAGTTCAGAGGGGCAGAACAAATCAATGAAGACATTTGATAACTTTATCTTTCACACAGCTGTAAATGAGAGGTCAAACCCTACTATCCAGTTTAGTTCTACAATTTAGACATAGTAGTAATTGCTGGTTTGCATTTTACAGTATGTAAAAAGAATCCTCATCCAATTGAAGGGGTCCTTTGGAAGAAACCTTTTTGGGTGACTCTTTTTCTAAAAGGCCAAAAAAAACCTCTTTTACCATGTCGAGCTGTGGGATTGTGTTCAGTGCTGTGATATTTGACAGGAGATAAAAACAACCAACTGATCTCAACAGGAGGTTTACATCTTAAGGTCTCGGCTGGGACCAGTATCGATAAACAGTGTAAGCATGTAGAAAGAGAAGATAGTATGCCCCAATCAAAGGATATACTCCATTTTACCTTTCACCATCACTATATCATTTCTCAGAGGGTGTGCAGGCTATCAAAGACCACAACAGCTATGGAAAGGACTCCAGTTCACCTAGAACTCCCAAACCAAGTCTGTTTTTCTCTGACGTTTATTCACATCTTTTTATGGGTTAAAGTTTGAACTGCAGGTGGCAGCATGCAGAAATGCAAGCTGCTGATCTCGCTTCTATTTCTGTCTTTCGCCATGTCTAAAACAGACTTTCTTAAGTGTGCTGTCTTCTGCTGTGCTGTGCTCTGTTTCTGTTGGTCAGTCGCACCAGAGTGTATTCAGGCATATTAAAGCCAGTGGCAGTTCCTAAGGTCTGTGGTTGTGGAGGAGTCACTTCATGTGTTGGACTGGACCATAATATGTTTCTGAAATATCTGTGAGATTTCATTCAGCACAATTTCACTACTACTATTTAAATCTGAAGGTCTGAAGGTACTCTCATCTGAAGAACTTCTCTACTCCATAATACTGTTGTACTGTTAAAGAAGTCAATATATGTGGCTTTAATAAACTTCCAGTAAAAGCAGAGCTGTTTCATCAAGTAAGTGCTAAAATACTGTGAGGCCACTGTGCCAAAGTCTTTTGTAGATGTAGTCAAAGGGAATCCATGTCATTTTTTTCCTGAAAGTCCTTCATTGGATGAACACAGTTTGTTCTGAATACAGATGCTAAATGCATTTTAATGTGTCATTAAAAATAAACCCATAAATCAAATGGTAGCAAAGTAATTGGGGTTTAGAGACTTAGCGGCCCCTAAGGAGAAATAATCCCACTTTCAGAGGAGAGGAGGGGTTCTGAACAGTGCTGGATTTCAAGGCAAACACAGATAAATAGCCAGCTTTCCTGTCTGACCACAGTATGTTCAGTGGGGTGCTATTCAGCACTGAGGCCCAGTTTATGAAGACATGGCATGATGGAAACAACATGGAGAGGATCCAGGATGCTCTGTGACTGAATACAATGAAAATGCTTCCACCAGGGGAGATGAGCCTGGATGCCAGGAGCTTCGAATCAAAATATGAATGCAATCTGATAAACCAACAGGGCACATGCAGGTTAAGCTGAGCTCATTTCATAACTGTAACACAGGTGGGTCTAAGTGTGTGTGTGTTTAGGGTACTTACATAGAAGTTGAGGTTGTCAGTACAGTTCAGGTTTCGGTATATATTTTTGAAGGGTAGTTTAGAGAAGACCTAAACATGCTTTATTCCTGATTACCTCCTGAATGAAATGTCAAACAAGCACCGACTATGACCTCTGACCTTTACTGTAAAAATCGGACATGTTTTCATACAAACAATTGTTACAACTACCACAGACCTATAAGACTGATGAGCATAACAACTTTTGCATATTCTGTTGATTGACAGGCACACATGCCATGTCCATCCAGATAGTTTTGGTTAATTTGTCCTGGTTGTCACATATCTGTCTGTGAAATGTTTGCTGTTAGCCCGTAATGGAGGTAAATGGACTTTCATTCATGCGTTTTTAAAACGCTGACAAATAATGGGGGTAATCCATAGACCTCACTATCCACAACTTTCACTGTAAATGACCAAATGTAAATAAACCAAACAAATAGTTCATATTTTTTCTTTAAACAATTTGAACTAAATAATCCCACATCTAATCATTCAGCATCTCATTGTATCTGTGACAAAGAAAGCTGGTACTACACAACTACAACATTAAAGCAGCACTAATCAAGATTTGGTATATTAACTGATCAATGTCTTGTGTAATGTGAAAGGAGACACGCAGTGATGGACCCACAGAGAATTATCACCCTCCCTGCAGTTCTCTTCGATTTTGTCTCCAGTAAGAGCACTAAAAAAGCAATATCTGACCAGCACCAAACAGGACACAAAAGTTAGCAAACAGCTGGTGAACATAGCAGAGCATTTAGCAGCCAAAGAACCAGATATTTAACTCAGCAGTTGGTGGAGACCAAAACAATTTAAAATGCAACATTTGACTAACATTTGTCAGGTGTGCAGAAACAACTGAATGCATCTTTAACAGTTTGTCAGCTTGATGTAAAAACTGTAACATAATTTGTGTTCCACAACATTCTTGACAAGACATTTGGGGAAAAGGTTAGTTAGCAGCAATTGTCACCATAACTAAACAAAGAAGAGTGCCCCTTAAAGAAAGTCATGCAGTGATCTTCTGATACATGCCAAGATAAAAACAAGAACATGATAGATAACAACTGTAAAGTGCATAGGATGTATGCAGAACTTGCAGACTCTATGCATGAGACTTCACACACACACAAACACAATCAAACAATTGAGAATAGAGAAGAATATATTTCATCTATCACTGGTAAGGTGGAAGATAAGCTGCTAAGCTGGAATGAAAGGCTTTTCTGTGCACACAGGCTGAGACATCAGGAGGAGGAATGTAGCATGCTATTGAACTCTGCTGGAGACACAATGATTAAGGAAAAGACATATTACTATTCACCCTATGAATCGGGGATTAAATAAATTCCAAACTGATTACATTTTGGCAAGAGAAACTTTTTTGCTGAAAACTCACATTGCTTGGGTGCCGTGTAAAACTAACCTTGTCATGCAAATGTTGAGTGATTGGTGATACTGGGCTTATTTGGTGGGGCTGAAATGGAATTAAATCTAATCTGACAACTAACTTCTATGTATTGTACACACCTGCACACTGCTGGAGTTCCAACCCAAAGTACTGTGCTGCTCTCACAAACAAGCCCCTGTGAATGCCTTCAGAAGCTCTGGGAAATGTAGAACTTAACTACCTGAAGTCGAAGTACAAAATGCAAGAAGAGGACGTGTGGACACTCCCAAAAAGTAAACACCAATACTTAAATAATACATCTATAAAATAGAGTTAAAGCTAACTGTGGAGTTTTCAGTTCTGTTTTGAAGATGTGTCTTAGTTTTTTCTTTTTAATCTATATGTAAAATGGTGGTGTGTGTGTGTGTTTGTGTGTGTGTGTGTGTGTGTGTGTGGGGGGGGGAGGGTTAACAAAACTCTACATCAGGCATATACACAATCTATTGTGTATAGCAACTAAATGAAATTTCTGCTTGAAAGGATGTTGTTCAGGTGTAAACAATAGTGACTCATTGTACACCATGCGCCATCATTTAAAATACTTGGACTGTTTATATATTAGCATCCGCCTCAAGCTCAGAGGAGGAGTGGAGTCTGATGAGCTGGACAGCAAAGAGGAGACCACTGAGTTTTTTATCAGCGAAGAAATCATTCCCCTTGGATCTATCTTTAAATGATTCATTTTATAATTCTGGTTAAACACAAAGATAATTATAGAATTCATGTTTGTTAAAAGCTGACTTTAAGATATGTATGATGTAGTGCAGTAAGTATTATAATAATTTATTCTCGTAACCGAGGCATGATAACAACAGTGAATATTTGCATGTTGTTGTTTTTTGGGAGGGGCTTTGTGCCTGCTGTCTGGGTAGATGGCTGGCTTTTTTGCTCTGTATTAGCAGTATGAGCACACTTACTTTATTTCAAGGTGGCACACAACATTTTTTCAATTAGATTACTAAGAGTTGATAGTGGTCGTAGAGTGTGTTAATACGTTCCACAATGAGGCCTGTAAATTAGAATTAAATGTTGCTTTAATAGCATATATATGGATTTTGGAACAAAAGTGATCCAACAGAAGCAGGAAGCAAGTCCATTGCATTACTAAGTATAAATTGAAGCAGGTGTTCAGTGTTGTGTAGCAGATGACACTATGAAATAACCTTCCTAACGCTCACTGTGGCTGTCTGGAAGAGAATGAAGCCATGTAGGTAATGTTGGTCTTTTAATTTGTGGCATTATTTGGTGTTCAGATTATTTTTAACAATGTGATATAACCTTAATGAAGAGCATTTTAAGGTAATGTAATGTTCAATAATTGGAAAATTTATAGAGGGTGGATTAGTGAAAAGTAGTGGTCCATGAAACAAAATCAGCAAAATGATGTCTATGAGAGGAAATAAGGATGGGATAATTTACACAGACAGACCCTCAATGTCTGTGTCTCTATGTAATTCCCTCTCTTTTCCACTCATTTATATAAAATTCAAGCAAGAGCAAAAATGACTGGAAAAAGCTAGCAGGGAGGAGAGTGTAGAGGGAAGAGACAATGTGTGTTTTAAAATTCTAGTCATTTTTGTTGTCATTCCATAGCAATGTGTCACTGTCAAATGCTTTATCTGTCAGCTGCACTCTGGCCCATATACAGCCCTGGGCCTTGTGGGAGACTTCATGGTAGCTCTTTTTCCTTTTCCCCACTTGTGCCTGTGGCAGGTGTGGAGTCATCACAACTCTATTAGCTTCACCACAGCAATAAAAACACATTAACCTGCTACTCTGAGGGCTGCGCTCATTACCCTGCTGGGTCTCTGAGGAGCTCTGTTGACTTGGACAGGACGTCTACTAGCGGAGACTGGCCAATACCTATATATATATATATATATATATATATATATATATATATATATATATAATACCTGACCTGACCCACAGTCCAAAAGGTTCATTTATAATTGTCGCAGGTTTCTATAAATACAAATATTTCCCTTCAACCTTGAAGGAAAAAAAACAATTAATTGGCCAGTAAGCATTTGGAGAATGATGACAACAATAGAGGTTGCCAGTTAATAAGAACTTGGGTCTCATTTTTGTAGTTTTGTCCACCACTCTAATAAGGTAAATAACATTTTATTCACTAAGTCATTTCTGAGATCTACTTTAGGAACATGGCAACATCACTACAACAAAGTCCAATGGAGCTCCAACATCAAGAAACTCGTTCATTCAGACCATAGGTGGATTGCTTACTTTGCCTGCCGAGCACAGGCCCAGGGTCCCAAAGAGTCAGAGGGGCCCTAAGCAAGAGCCTCTCTTTGAAGTGAAGATCTCCTCATTGGAAAGACACAGGTCTGGGAAGTACAAATTACATTTTCTTTCTTTGTTTATTTTTTTACCATGATCCTTTCATATCAAGTACCTGCTGATCTTATTTTTATTTTTGTTCATTTTACCTAATACAGCTGAAGGTGGAGATGTAAAATTCACCATGAACCTTTTCAAAACTAAATCCCTTCTTCTTTGTGTCTGTTCAGGCCTATTCATTCAGACCCCAAACTGGATGAGGCCCATCCTAGACAAGTCAGTTATAGGTAGTATGTTGGACCTCTGAAGGACTCAAACACTCAGCTGGAGTTAGAGCTTGTTCACACTCTACTCTGAAAAAAAGATGAAATCCCCCTTCACTCTTCTCACCAGTGCCATCTTTCAACAAAAGACAAGCATAATAGGTAGCCACATACCACACTCTGCCCTCTCTGCAGGCTTTTCCATCTGCACGCTGATAAAGAGGCCTAATGGTGCTCTTGTTTGGTGGGGTGGAGGGATGACTGTCTCACTGCAGGGGTTTGTCCTCCTCCCTTGCTGTCCTTACTAATCCTGGTCTTGACAACTGGTGAAAGGACCAATCAGAAGATGCCTGGCGTCTCCTCCAAATCCAACCAGGTCAGAGATAATTAGCCTGCAGATTTAACTTTCTATCCACTCAGTGAACATGTCTGAGAACATGCTGGTAGTGGGACACATTTGCTGGGTCTCAATGGATTTATGGAGGGACAGAATGGTGAGGGTCAACTTCTTGTGTCACAGCCTCCAGGCCTCTCCAGGAGTTCTGATTCTTGACAAATAGGAGTTTGCCAAAATCCCAAGTCAAGGTCCACATACAAGCTTTCCTCTAAGCTTTTAACCTCCAGGGGTTCCAATTCAACTTAAATTTTAACTACTTTTAACTTACACGTCAACTGACATTTAAGTTGCTTTTATCACTTACTCTTCAACTGGCAATTCGATTGCTTACAGTGGTTACATGTACAATGGCATTTCAACTGTTTTCAAGTGGTTACAAGTGCATGGAGATTTCAACAGTTTTCAACCCTTATTCTTGAACTGAAAATTCACATGGTTTCTCTTTAACTCGCAGTTCAACTGCTTTCAGTGCTTACACATACACTGACACTTCAACAGCTTTTCCGTCTTACTCCTCAACTGACATTTCAACTGCTTTCATCTCTCACTCTCTAATGGGCAACCTGTTTGATTATTGTATTTCCTGTCTGCTGTTTAATTTGTATTTAAACTGTAACTGGTATGCTGTCTTGGCCAGGTCTCCCTCAGAAAATTGTTCCTGGTAAAATAAAGATTAAATTAAAAACAGCCATTTTAGCTGCTTTCATCTCTCATTTTTTAATTGACATTTTAACTGCTTTTATTTCTCATTCATGAACAGATGTTTTAACTGCTTTTGTCTCTTACTCTTCCACACTTACGTGTCAACTGACAGGACCACTACTTTCATATCTTACTTTTCAACTGAATTTCAACTGCAACATCTCTTACTCTACAACTGACAATTCCACTGCTTTCATCTCTCATTCTTAAACTCCATTCAGTGCTTACAATTAATCACAAATGTTAATGTCTTTTTCTGTTTCACTATTTTTTATTTATGTTTTATTCTATTTTTCACTATTTTGTTTTTTTATCTGCCACGTCAACTTTCATAATTTCACTAATTTAAATGTTTCAACTGCACATTTTCTGCAATGAGCACACATCAGTTTTCCTCAGAAAATGAAGCATTTTCTAGTTTTACAAGTCATCCTTATTAGAAATAATTATTCTAACACAAAGCGCAATGATCACTCGTGATTTTGCTCTCTGACAATGTGTCTACAGATGGTGATTGAGGAGCTCTGTGTAGGCAAGCAGCACTAAGAAGAGGGTTGCAGAAGCCACATTACCACCATTGATATTACCCAGCCCCTTACTTCATTCCCCACCCATTCAAGAATCACATTAAGGTTGCGGAGAGCTGTTTTATTGCTTTTAGCTTTTCAATTAGGCTGTATAATTTGTGTCCACCTCCTTTAGATTAGATTTTAAATGAGAAACATGTTGTGCCATTAATTATCACAATTCTTATTTTGTGGACAAAGCTCTTTAACACCCAGCTGAAAAGAAGAGTAAAGAAAAGAACAGGGAAGAGAAAGATGGAAAGAAAAAAATGCAAATGTGATAAACAGCACTGGGGACTGCTGGGTAGTGGACAAGCTAAGTGATTAGCTCAGTAATAGTGAGAAGAGCTATAATAATGACGGCCTTTCATGGAGCGCCCTGCCTTGCCTGGCAGTGTGTCCATCAGGCGACCTGACATCCCGACGGTTTCCATGCTGCGCTGAGATGTGTGTGTGTCTGTTGTTTTGACCTGAGCTGATATTGGTGAGCTGTAGAAGGTGTTTGCTCCTTCGTCCAGCACCCAAGCACCCCTCCTTCCCATCCAGCTGAGCAGCAAACACTTTAAAACACAGCTTTAAAAATGGGTCAGGCCTCTGTGTAGCTCCTGCCGCTGTTGCGGTTTGTCTACGGCACTGCTGTTGCTCTGGAATTGGCAGGATATGCTTCTCATAGTTGTGAGATACTGCAGCAGGCTCAGGGCTGTTATATATATCTTTTTTTAGGATAATTCTCTGTAAACACTAGAGATGGTTGTGTGAGAAAATCGCAGTACATCAGCAGCTTCTAAAATACTCAGGCCAACCTGTCTGGCACCAACAACCATGCCATGTTCAAAGTCACTTCAGTCACCTTTCTTCCTTGTTCTGATGCCTGGTTTGAACTTCAGCAGATCATCTTGACCACGTCTACATGCCTACATGCATGAGGTTGCTGCCATGTGATTTGCTGATTAGAAATTTGCATTAACGAGTTGAACAGGTGTACCTAATAAAATGGCCGGAATTTAAATAATATATATATATATATTTACAGTATGCTTTTGGGAAAAAAATCTTCAGAAAATTGAAATAAAAATACATTTAGAGAAACAGTCAACCAATCAGAGCTCTGTAGGTTGAAGTCATCTTTCTTCATAGCTACACCCATTAAGAATATTGCGTCAGGAAAATGGCCTCAGAAACAACAACAACTATGGATAAGACAGACAAAGCTGAACAGGTTTCTGTAAATCATTCATTCATTCATTCATTATCTATGCCCGCTTTATCCTGTAGAGGGTCACGGGGGTGCTGGAGCCGATCCCAGCTAGCATAGTGCGAGAGGCAGGGTACACCCTGGACAGGCCGCCAGTCCATCAGAGGGCTAACACAAAATTATGATAGATGGATATGTCACTTGCTGCTGATTGGTTAGCCATGGCTGTCACTTGCAAATTATCCATTTATATCAATGAGAGTAGAGTAAATATTATAAACACCTCTTAGCATAACAATTGAACAGCACCACAAACTACTATTAACCCACTAGTTGTCTCTTTCTTTTCTTTAAAACATTTTGAGTCATAAAACTATTTTATTAACCTTGTACAACCTGCTTAACCTTCTGAACTAGGACCTACCAGTAAAGTAAATTTGAGAGTGAGAGGAACTATGTATGTATATGTACAATATATGTCTAAATATATGCGTATGCTGTCATTTATATTCTGTGTGCATGGAGCTCCTCTGGAGTTCCGAGTTGTTTAACATGTGATAATACCCCGCCAACTGAATTTGAATCAGATTACTGCTCTCTCAAGACAGCCGGCATGTGTCTCACATTAAAAAGCTCTTCTTCTAGAAGCTGCTTCCTGCTGCAGGAGAAGAGAGTGAAGTAGTGAAGCAGGAGCTTATAAAAGAGGCAGAGGTCTGTTAGCTTGAGGTGTTTTTACCCGCCTCTGAGGAAGTGACTCATGCATGTTTCGGTTTAACATGCAAACGTGATGATAAGCCTAAGTAAGGTGGCTTACAGTATATGCCACGCACATACTGACCACCTCAGAATGAATGGTTTGTAATGTGAAAATAATACATTGAAGGGCACACTTATTGCAGCACTTATTTTTTCTACTTGATTGCATACACGACTGAAGGTGCATTATTGTAAATCTTTCGTGGCATGTTCAGTTATTTTTAATGAATTTTACTTTTTTCACAAACCATCTATTAGAAGAGCTAAAACTCCTCTTTGAATTAGATTATAGACCATTATTATACTCTATTATTACATTAGCTATTCCAATTTTCTAACAGAGGAGGCTCTGTTTTAGAAGTAGTGCGGTGCAGCAGTCTCAAAAGAAAACACACCCTCAGGGTTTTTTATTTCATTCTGTGCAATTCCAGCACACTGACCTAATTGTAACCTGTTTTCCACACAGAGCTTTTTGAACATTCCCTCTAATGTCTTTTGAAGTTGTAGCCATAAAATGCCATTAAGATGATATATGCAGATAAGCAAATATTTCTGCAGACTAGAATAGCGATATGTAATGAAAATCTTACACTTTAATGTCTTGTTTATACTCACAGGTATATGCTAACCATGTTATCTTTATTATCACTTTTTTAATCTGTGGTGTTTTAAATCTCCACGTGAACTCCATCCTTTCAGAGGAGAGATACATATGTTGCTTTAGCATACGTCATTATGAATCATTTTATTAATTTAGCTTGATTAGCCAGCCCTCACACACAAAAGTGTATAGATAGATAGATAGATAGATAGATAGATAGATAGATAGACAGATAGATAGATAGATAGATAGAAAGATAAAAAAATAGTGACTCAAAAGAAAGATAAAAAAATAGTGACTCAAAAAATGGATTTGACTCTCGATAAAAAAGTATCCTTCAATTATTCAGGAATAAACCACTTCCTCATCATTGGCTGTTGCATTGTCACATTACTGCCATTCACAATGCGTCTAACAAAGTATCTTCAGCATACGGCAAGATTTAATTACATTTTATTTATATACACCAAATCATTACAGAAGTTATCTCAGTGCTCTTTTCATATAGAGTAGGTCTAGACTGTATTCTTTATAATGCTATTTACAAAGATGAAAAAGACTATGAAATGACTAACATTATGTTTTTTTCTATTTTCTTTACAATGGTCCACCTTCCCTCCCTAAATATTGAGTTGTAATAGTTATTATTTGAATGTTGTGATAAACCATTTATTATGTGTAGGTTTTTTGCACTGAATAGTATTTCCTCTCCTAATCTTTTGAGGTGTGATCTATTTATAAATTCAAAATGGTAGTTAACATGTGGTGGGGCAGAGGAGAAGATACAGTATTTACACATAACAAAAGATGACACAATTCATTGTTATGATAATGTCAATCATTATATTGATTATCTACAGGAAAACATTGACTCATCTGAACAAGATACAAGTGCGTGGCTGGTTTAAATGAGAAAAGAGACAGCCCACACATATTCAGTATTTCATTAGTTCCAAACAGTGCAGTCAAAATATACAACTAAAGTGATGATTAAATACACACAATTCTTGTCTTTTGTTCTTTGTGAATTTTTTTTTGTTTACAGTGAAACACATGGTGAAGTAGTCTTGGTCTGAATATTTGAAGTTTTAAAGCTCTCAATAACCCTTGGGAACAAGCATGAGGCTATCAGAAGCAATTCATAAATAATTTGCAAACAGACGATACAACATATAGAACATTTACAAAACAACTTCTGTGGCTGCTTCATTGCTTATACCTGTGTAAGTGGTAGATCCCCATTTTGTCTCCAGAAAAGCACAAGTTCAACAAGACATCGATTCAACAAGGTGTTGGTAACATCCCTTATGGATTTAGGTCCTATACTATATATTGGCCATAAATTCATCCTGCCAACCTCTTTTTAACTTTTAAGATTTTCTATTCATACAAATGCTACACACCACTATTATGTTGCTCGATGATACATTCTCACCACAAAGTAACTGCACTAGAATTCAGTCTGAAGCAAGACCCACTTTTTCAGACCTTCAGATCTTAGTAATAGTCTACAATGAGTGTTTGTGTTGGACATGTTAACCTCATTGAATCACAAGTCCTTTACACAACAACCATCCAAAGTGTCCAGATGATTTCAGTTGTTTGCATTCAATGTTGTTGATTGATTGCCACTCATTTGAATGTTTTTGTATGTCCTCTAACATAAGCTCCACTCTTGTTTCCCGTTGTCCTTGTCTCTGTGTCTATATTTTTCTATTTTGTCTCCCTTGTTTATATATCGTTGCATCCTCTCTGTTTGTTTTGTTCCTTGACCTTTTTGTTTGTTTTGTTGAGTTTTCCTCCCTTCTCTTCCTCCTGTTTTTTCATCTGTTGTGCACATCATCTGTCCTCCCACCTCCATCAACTTTCTTTTTCCACTGTGATCCTTTCCCCCCAATTCTCCCTCTCTTTTCTTTTCTACCCCTTTCTCTTTTTCTCATTTTATTTACTTTCACGTTAATTGTTCCCTACATTCCTCTGAACGCCTGCTCACTTCTTTCTAATCTACTTACCTACATTATTTCTGTGTCTTATGTCTTCTACTCAACTTTTCTCTTTGCATCCTTGACTCTCTTTAATACCGTCTTCTTCCTTATTTATCTGTCTGCTTTGTCTCTTACCCTCCCATGTCCCTGTCCATCTCACATTTACATTTGGTTTGCACAAATGTTCCATCTCCCAACCCCCTCCATTTAACTTGTTCATTGTCGTATCATATTGATCCCTCTCCACAATCCCTGTTCTTCTGTTTTACCTCTCCAATTCATCTCTGTCCATATGTCTTTGTCTCCTCATGTTCTCCTGCTCTGTCACCCCCCCCCCCTCTCTCCAGCTGGCAGCCCTACAACAAAGCTCACTGCTCCGTAAGGTGAAGCGAACCCTGCCCAGCCCTCCTCCGGATGAGACTACCACATCAGCTCACCTGCCCATGATGACTCCCACTCTCCAACAGGTCTACTTGCCCTCCGTGCCCAGTCTCAAGCCCAGCTCCAGGTCTGGTCTGGCTGCCAAAGCCAGCCTCCTCAAAGACCTCACCCACGAGCTGAAGGCCGTGGAGCAAGAGTCAACCAAGCTGAGAAAACAGCAAGCTGAATTGGAGGAGGAGGAAAAAGAGATTGATGCTAAACTGAGATACCTTGAGCTGGGGATCCACCAAAGGAAAGAGACACTGGTCAAGGAGAGGGAGAGGAGGGATATTGCCTACCTGAGGTGTATGGGGGACACTAGGGACTATATGTCTGATAGTGAGTTGAATAACCTACGTTTAGCAGCTGCAGCTGCATCACATGAGACCAATGGGTTACTGTCATCAAGGCCAAGCACCGCCCCTCTCAGCCAGTTCACCAGCGATCTCAACACAGCAGCCCAGTACCCACCCACCTCTTCCTTCCTCTCCTGTCAGTACCCCCAGAGCCAACCGGCAGCACCAACTCAGCTATCAAGTTTGTCGTATCAGTCTTCAACATTCAACCAGCCTCCCTATCCAACAGTGTCTCAATCTCAGGCACTGCCACAGCCCACGCCCCTCCAGAGCCATGCCCCCCCTCCAGGACCAGTCTCTTACCAGTCTCAAACCTCCTACCCTTCCCACACTTATCCCCAAACTCAGCCTCCTTACCCCCAGACAGACATGGGGTTACCAGTTGCACCTCAACCTCAGCCCCAGCCAGGGCATACAGGTTTTGGGCCTGCACCGCCTGGCCAGCCCCCATACCCCACCCACAGCTCACCCTATCCCAGTGCTGTGTCCTCCTACCCCAGCCAGACCCCCCCATATCTTGGGCAGTCCCAAGCTGATATCCTGACAGTCCACCCGGGAAGACCAAGGCAGACTTCTCTTGCCGATCTGGAGCACAAGATGCCCACCAACTATGAAACGATCAGCAACCCCACAGTCGTGGTCACTACCACAGCCCAGGACACTATCTATTCCAGTGCAGCCCCCTCTTATGGTCAGTACACTGGATCAACAACCATGGCCAGCTCTTATGGGCCCTATGGTTCAGCACCAGTGTCCAGCTATGGTGGGTACTCTACCATGCCACCAAGCACTTATGGACAGTATACCTCAACCTCAGCTAATTCATATGGCCACTACACTACAACCACTGCTAATACTTATGGTTACACCACCACCACAGCCAGTTCTTATGGACAGTATACTTCTACAGTGTCCAATGCTTATGGGCACACTGTAGAAAGTCCCTCCACCTACAGCACTGCAGATGGGATGTACGGGGCTCCTGGCTTAGAGCAAAACATCCCAAGGAACTACATGATGATTGATGACGTAAGCGAGCTGACGGCAAAAGACGGGCTGGGCACGATGACAGGGGACATGATGCATCATGGCAGCAGTGGGCGCTACCCGGGCGACATCCACGGCCACAGCAGCACAACGCGTGGGGGAACTGGCAGCTCCTCGTACGGCAGGGCACCTGAAGAGGAAGCAGCGATGCAGGAAGAGTTATACGACCACCACGGCAGGGGTAAGAGCAGCTACAGGCACGGACCTCTAGGGGGCAGCAGCAGCAGCAGCGTGAGCGCTAGCATGGGTGGGGGATCCCCCTATTACTATGACTACGACTACAAACATGGCAGCATCCGCTCCGGGGTACAGAAACCTTTGTCGTCCTCCAGAAGCCTTCTGGCTCCTGCTGTAATGTCCTCAAAGCGCAGCAAGCACAGAAAACTGGGGAGTATGGAGCAAAAAATTTCCAAGTTTTCCCCCATTGAGGAGGCTCGGGATGTGGAGGCAGACCTGGCCTCCTATTCCTCAGCGACAGGTGGGGCTTACCCCTCTTCTCACATTCGAGGGCGCCAGCTGATAGAGGATTATGGCTTCAAGAGGAATGCTTATGAGGCCGGCAGTGGCACCACCCACGGTAGTCGATACTACGGTTCAATGGTGGAGGAGGACGATCGGATTTACTACACCTCCACCGGCCGCTCCCGTTCCACTGGCTACGGCATGGACAAGATCTCAGCCAGGGACTACCCTGGGTATCGCAGCCGATCCTATGAGAGGGACAACCGCTCCTACAGATCTGGCTACAGCCTGGGGCGCCACCCAACCCGGCAGTGCTCTGAAGAGGAGAGCCCACTCAGTCCCCTTGGGAGGTTCATGGGTTCTGGGCGATTATCAAGCTTAGGTCCTGACCCGTACGACAGTTGCAGCAGTAGATATCATTACTATTATGGCCATTATGGTTCCAGCCACTCGCTGCCAGATGTACAAGACCACATACGAGACCTTCCCCGGACGCATGTCTACAAATCGGATGATACATACATTATAGACGATTATCATTGCGCTGTGTCAGACAGCGAAGGTAATTGTGGGAGCTGAATGCCCACCCAGTCACACTACCTACTACTGCCCCCACCGTTTAACTAAACGTCCCCCACCCACCCAGAGGCTAGGCTTAGCAAAGAGAAAGAGAAAGAAAAAGAGAGACAGAGATAGCCGTTGCATGCTGATGTTTTCTTCTTCCTGAGAGTCACTTGGAGCTCTCTTATCAATGGACTGCTGTCTGTCTGCCTGCCTTGTCCGTCCTTCCGCCTGTTCGTCCAGTCGTCTGTCTGTCCAAATTTCGCATGGTTCTTCGGCGTGGTCGTTTTCTTCGTTCGCTACACTCTGATTCACTTAAAAGGTCTTCTTTGCACGATACAGATGCATTGTTTGTTTTATGTTTTCTTTACAGGGTTTTATATTTCATTATGTCGTTGGTGTTGACATTTTGTTTACATGTGTTTTAATTTATCAAATATTTGTCTGCACTGCAAAACAGTCCCTTACAATCCGTTCTATATTTAAACCATATCTATAGGGCCAGTTAACCCATACTAATATCATCAAGAATATAAAAAAGATAATTTAAAAATGCAATTTGCAAGACAGTTGTTTATTAGTTTTTTCATCAATTACATTGTAATTGGCTTTAGATTTTAAGCTAAAACATTTGTGCACAAAAAAAAGCTGCCAAGGGGACTGTTTTGGAGTGTTTTATCCTGTTCATATTGTCTTGTAATTTGTGAGGGCGACGTGAAATGTATTTTGCATGGATGTAAAACTTTTACTGCCTTTCTTTCTGTGTCTTCTCCTTCCTATTCTTTTCTTTTGCATGTGGTTGGTCTTCTTCTTCCTGCCTCCTTCCTTCACTCAGCCTGCATGCCGCTGTCTCCAAACGACATGGAGATTGACTGTGATCTGCTCTCGGTTTCCAAAGCCTACCATCTGGGCCAAGAAGAAACGGACTGGTTTGAGAAGCCACGTTCCAGTTCTCGACACTACGGCAGCAGCCACTCATCTGGGAGGAGCCGGCATGCTGTCAAACACTCATACCATGATTATGACGAGCCTACTGAGGAGGACCTGTGGCCCCAAGATGAGTATGGCCATGGAGGGCGGCACTCTTCATCCCGTGACCAACGGCACCATGGCAGCTCTAGCCGACATTCATCATCGTCACGTCATTCAGATGAGCCGAGGTCCTCAAGGTCAACTAAGGCCCACCCCAAAGACCCAACTATGCGCCACGACCCTTCGGGTCGTTCCTTGTCTTCAGGAAGGCGTGGTGAGTCAAGGTCTGGAGGGTATCACTCTTCTGACTACTCTCGGGATCCGTCTGCGCACCACCATGGCCAGCGCTCCTCCAGACAGGGAGATCAACAACGTTCCTCACGCAGCAAGTCTCAGCCGCCAATGGACATGCAGAGCCAACCACCAGGTACATACAGTACACTTACACCTGACATAGTAAATAATTTTATGTCAGGTGTCAAATGTAATAGCATAACATACATTCCAACACCTGTCCAGAATAAGGAGTGATGTCAACATGTCTTCATTTAAAACATAATATGTCTGTGAATTGATATGTAAGTGTATTTCCAGGGATAGAAAATACTATTTTACTAAAGTAAAAGTACTGTTACTTCAAAGACATTTTAATTAAGAAAAATCTGCTCCACAATCTGCTCTAGGTTCAACTTCTCTGCTCATTAATAGTCAATGCATAATATAACCAGTCCACTCAATCTCTCTTTTGAGACTCTTTTGGGTACTTTTGAAAAATCAGTCTTAAAGTAATTGGGACAGTGGCATTAATATTAAGATTGTTTTTGTTAGTTTGGTTTAACTTCTTGTAAAGGGGTGAGTCCTGCTAAATTTGCTAAATTAAAACCACATTAAGTACTTTTGCACTCATGATTCAAAATGTCCTCTTCTAAACCCGCTCACTCATTAAAGTACTTGCATCCCCCCAAAAAAGTTTGTTGTAACAACTCAATTGCATGCCTTGTTCAGTCGCCACCCTTGATAAATAAGACCACAAGCCAAATAGAATGAATGAAGCGACACTTTTATAAATGTAATCACATACCTAAACTAAGTTTACTAAACTGTGGTAGGTTCTCAAATTATTGCTGGAGCAATACTAAGCTGTAAACCAAGGATAAGATCCCTTTGAATTTTCTTCTTAGGTCTGAGGCAGAAATATTTAATATCCGACTGAGTATGATACTCTTTTAACTGTCCCCTCAGGGTTCAACAGTTTTTAATTGTAACTTGTCGAAGGAAATGTTTCCTCCTAGAGCAGCACTGTGGCTGTGTTCTTAACAGAGTCCTCATTAAATCGCTGGTTTGATCTAAGCTCACAACCTTTGTTGCATGTTATCCTCTCTTGAACTCCTGCTTCACCTGTCAATTGTTATTGTATACAGTGTAATAAAGACTTAAATGCCTTATAATAAGAAACACTTACAATAAAATTGGTACTGCAGTTCCTTAATCAGTGGATTGGAGTTTTAGTTTTACAAAAGCAGAACTTGAGACCTCACGGATGGAACTGTTCACTTAAGACAAGGAACAGATGATGCGAAGATTACTAATGTATTAACTGAATCCTTTTAGCACACATGAATACTGTGGGCTGTCAATCATTTACTGCATTTTGACACCATGTACAGGCCTGCAGGGTTCAGAGAACTGCTGACATTCTATCTTTTTTCATAGTATCTGCTATAAACGATGACTTCCTTTGATGTTATTGTAGTGGTAAGACCAGAATTTTTTTTAACAATGAATGCAAACTTTTCATTAAAAGAAATTCCACCTTTCCTTCTTCCACCCAGGCTCCTCCAGGTCTGGCAGCAGCTCTGCCCGGGCTCAGGGCCCTGCTGGTGGGCCAACAGGATCAGTGCGACAAAGTGGTCCAAGTTCCCAGACAGACGGGGTTTCAGGACAGAGGACCCAGCTCCAACAACAAGCCCAGACATCAGCAGCCAGGCCAGGACAACCTGGTGCCACAGTGACCACAGGCCCTCAGCAGCAGCCCTTAGTCCAGGGACAAAGCATGGGCATGGGGCAGGGCCAGGCCAAACCAGGGCAGATGGGACCAGCAGGTGGACCCATGGGGCAGGCGAGGCAGACAGGTCCAGCAGGAACTACACCAGCCAACATGGTGAGTACAGAGAGGGAAGAAAATTAGAATGTTAACAAGAACAATAGTTGTTTACAGTTAATGTGATAAAGAAATGGCGTGATAATTATTCAAACGATATAGTTATATTTCTGTTTAAACAAAAATAAAAACACTCATATATTTTCACTTTCAATTTGCACTGACACCCACACACACACACACACACACACACACACACCAAGAAATGGCATTTCATTTGTTATATAACAAGCTTACTTTATTTGTTTCCGGAGATCACAAAATATATTATTATTATTATTATTATTACATTTTGTCATCTTGATGTAACAAACCATTTTGATCAGAAATCAGAAAACATATATCTCTCTATCCATCCTGCTCTTAATAATTTAACATTTTCACAGTTCACACCCAGTTGCTAGCTCTTAGATGTTTAAGTCCTTCATCTTATATTAATTCACCTTTATTTTTGCACCAGCTCTTCTTTTCCTCTTTCATTTCCTTTCACCTTTTCCTAGTTTTCAGCCAGTTTTACCTCTCAGCCCTTGCTTTCCCTTCATCCTCCCATGTCCCTCCATGCTGCCAGAGATAAGAGCTGGTCCATCTTCTCCCAGTTCAGATGGTTTATTTATATTCTGCTGTGCTTCTGTTGGCAGGTCTTATCTAACACCGTGATTAACACAGAGGAAGCTGATAACTGAATGTAGCTGATTCACTGTCTACTAGACACTCAAGAAAATGGCACTCAAAATGTCTCCCTGCAAAAATTCATTCCACCCTGCATTTACTTCATAATCCATGTAAATCTATTCGCTGTTGGAATCTAAAAATCTGGTTATTTACATGGAAATTCAAATTTAGTTGTATTAGTAGTTTAATGACTCTAGTAAATATATGAATGTGTTGACAATGAAGTTCACAAAGCCACTGTCACCATGTTGATTATGAGTATCCCATTATTATTCATGATTTGCTTTCACTACTGAAAGGCATTGATGGTTTTTGTATTGCTGCATTGTTGTAATATCAGCGGGAAAGCAAAGTGAAATAATTCATATGGTCTAACATCAAATTATGCAGGAATTTGACGTGAAAATGAATGTGAAAGCTCTGCTGTGGAATAGCTCTGAGAGAAAGCCATAAACAATAAATAACATTTGTCATGTATTAAATATTATTCCGCCTGCAAACTCATTCACTTACACTTTCGTGTTAGGTCCATTGTGTAATTAAAAATATTGATTAAGTGGTTGTAAATAATGAAATGAAATGCTGCAGGGGTGCATCATAATACATCACTTCCGATTTGCCGCAGCTTAAACGGAAAACTAAAAATACAAAATAATATCTGATTATTTGGAATCAGTCCGGTGTCTTTCAAGTGAAGTTTAGTGATAGATTTTATATACACAATACACACAGAGTTATACACAAAACAGTGGACACAAAGTAAGAACATCAAAATGAGAGAGACCGCTCAGACAAAGAGATGGGATGAGGCAATGATGCAGGAAAATGTGGGACATTTACAGTGACAGCATTGGTAAATGTTTACTGGGATTGAAGACAAAGGTGGACCCCCTTTGCTCATTGTGAAATTGTTGGGTCTCTGTACATATAAAGAGACCTGCTCTGTAAGAAAATAAAACTTTGTTATTATTTGGCACTCTACAAATTATACTGAATTGAATTGAATTACATTGAGATTAATCCCATAGTTCCCCTAATTTCTGTTTTTCACCAGCATTGTGAACATTTTAGCTATTTATCCCAGCAGCTGTATGTGAAAATCTATATACTAACAAACTGTTAATAAATTATGAGCTTTGTGCTTTCCCTCCACAGTCACTCCTGTTATTTCATCTTCTCATAACCCCCCCTCTCCTCTTCAGGCCAAGATCGACACGCCTCCGGTAACAGCTATTGGAGCAAAGGCAGTGCCTGTCATGGCCGCAAAAGCTTCCCAGCCCCCACTCACAGGCATAGGTACAGTATAATCATCACACACACACACACACACACACACACACACACACACACACACACACACACACACACAGACTCCTGCCACTCCTTCTTCTTGCCATCTGATGCCCACTCTGTCTATATTATGTATTCTGAGTGTCCAGCCTCATCTAATCTCGGATTAATCTGCAGATAATCCCTTAGTGGAAAACACACAGGAGGGTTTTCACTTCATGGCAGCAGATCAGCCTGAATGTGTCAAGTCACTAAGTAGTGAGTTAGTCAGTTAATTTGGTATCAAGTAATTCAGCTAATTAGTTGAGTATGTAGCCAGTCAGTTTATCTATAGGTAGGTGGGAAAGCATGATGGTTACGTGTTCATACTGGAGATCATTATTAGTATCAAAATGCAGGGTGCAGGGAGTCGTTTGTCTTTCATTTGGTAGGTAAATGGATGGATTTCATGATCCAGTAAATGTTGTTTTTTTTATGGTATATTGTACCAGGACAATGATCTTTCTAGAACTGATTCACTATTCTTTGACCATTTTGTTGAGTAAATAATTGTCAGATTCATTATTTGATCAAGTACTGGCAGTGTGCTGGATTTTATTTTTAGGAAACGGACACTGAATAGAATCTAGGTTTTTATAGAATTGTCCAACATAAATGTTCTTTTTGGTAAGTGAGTTTCACAGCTCAGCATTCTTTTAGTTAAATAATCACTGTGTAGTATACGTTTGTTGATAAGTAGTTGGTCTGCCACTGATTGGAGAAGCTGGTGAGTTAATTAGTTTGACAGCAAATAGGGAGGAAATCTCCAACTATGATTGACACCATGCAATGAGCACTTGACACCAAAGATGTCATCATGGAAAAATAATATTTTAAACCTACACAGACACTGAAACCTCGTGTCCTCTGGATCATTATCTTCCTTTCCCTTACCTCTCCTCTTCCTCTCTCTTCTATCCTGTCATGCTCTGTCCAGGCTCCAAAGCCGCTCCTAGGCCAGGAGGCATCGGCAGTGCAGCAGCAGGTCAGCCTGGTATGGAGGGAGACAGCATGTTGTCCAAGATCCTGCCTGGAGGAGCCGCTGAGCAGGCCGGCAAACTGGGAGAAGGTACAACAAACAAATCACTTAATAACAGCACACTTTAAACATGTGATTTGGCCATGGTATAATGAAAGACATCAGTTGTGATTGTGATTACTGTTAATCCTCACCATGTTAACAGTCTAATAATTGTTGGAGAAAACGTCTTTTCACACTAAATATGTTACTTTACTTTATTACTTGCATTGAATAATAACCCATGGATGGACTACTGAACTGGCCTAAGGAGGGGGTAGGGCCCAAGGACTCAAGGGGCCCCTGTTTTACGTGACTGTTAATGATCTTTAATGTTTTGATCTTCCTAAGTCTATATTTATGTCGGTTGCCTTATTTATTTTGTGAAGCACAATGTGATGTTCTGCTCTTACTTACTCATTTACTTAGATTACAAAACAAAGAGACACAAAGCCACTACAAAGACACGCAGAACAATTACAGAGAGACACTAAATAACATTCATGTTATAACCATGTACATTACAAAGTTACTGTATTAATAGTAACTCATTAAATTGCTTTCCAGCTACATCAACCAAACTGATTAATAATATATTACATGTACTGCCCAGAAAAGAATAAACAACTGCTTGATTAGGCAAACAATTAATTTTATCTTTATGAGGTGTTCAAGTTTTACTACCAAGTCCCTCAGTTCACATCAATTTAACCTCTTTTTGTACACTTTTCTCCAGCTATCTCGGGCTTTGGCAAGAAGTTCACCTCCTTGTTCTGAGGTGCTAAGATTAAGGTACATATTGTTTTTCATTCCTTTCACCTATATTACCCAATTAAGCCAAAGGCACGGTAAGAATTACCGTATCTACATTTCTCATAGTTTGTACACTATCAGATTATAAGACTTGTCTTTCAATGGAGAATATTCTAATATGAAAATAACCTGCTTGTTGTTGTTTTGAGATACAGCAACAAAAGCGCTTTGACTGAGGAGGTTTTGACATGCTGTCTTATTTAACATTATTTTTTAATCTGACTGAATGTATCCATGTATTTGCAGGACTACATAAATGTCATGACAGTGAAGTCAGGAGGCCTTGTACCAGAAAAACCTGTGAAGTTTCCACAGCTTTTGTTTTACTAAAAGAGAGAGAGGAAGGAGAGAGAACAGTGAGGAGAGCTGAGCATACTGGTGAGTAATTACATTTTCATTTAACCTGCAAACACTTTAAATCTTAGTAGGTAGTTTCACAGTTTCAGGCCAAGCATTGTGAATGGCCAACAATCTGCAGGTTTCAACTGTTTTCACTGAATCACTTACCATCAATCAGGGTAGCTGCTGCAGTGGTTAAACTGCATGTTTGGTTGCAACAGAAACTTTTGAGTCTTTGTACAATTTAAAAATTTAGGTTTAATTGCCTTGAACAACAGGGTTCAGCTGACATAACATGCCATGACAGGCATTACAAAGCTTCTGAATCGTTTCACTTCAAGTCAGATTTATCAAAACTACCCCAAAAATCACACCTTGGATCTTACATGAGCACCATCAACAAATAAGAAACTGGTATTATAAGTCAGATATGAAATGAATACAGCAGAACCAGAGACCAAAACTTATGGTATTGTGGTGACCCTCATTTACATGTTATGGAAAGCACCTTCACATTTTTCACCAAGAAGTTAACCACAAATAACAACAGAAAATATGTACAGTAAATAAAGTGGGGAACTGTGGCAAGTTGCATGATGAACAAGTCTAAAGTCTGCCAAAATAATGGTTAATATATCCATCTAAATTTATGCAGCACTCTGTGATTAACAACATATCCAGCAGTCACATTGGGAAACAGTGGAGTTTATCTCTGGCCCAATAATATCTATGTGTCAGAGGGTGGATGTTTCTAAGAAAAACATTTAGTCTAAAATGCTGCTGCTTCTCTTTGCAGCCAACAAGGACTGGAATCCTTCGGATACTTCATGTGTCAAACCTGAGCACATACTGGCACACAGAGAGAACATGCTGCTCTCTCTGGCCGCCCAGACAGTAAGTCATTTTATATTTTACCTAAATGATCCAATCGAGATCTTTCACACCTGCTATAATAATAGCAATGCTAATGATGAGATCAATAACAATAATAGCAACAGCGGCTGTTGAGCAGGAACACGGGGGCAGCAGGTGCACCCACAGATCCAGACTCCACAGCTCCGGAGGCAAAAATACCTGCAGAAAGCTTTAGAAGGAGAGAGAGAGAGCGGAGAAGCACAAAACTAGGGGAAGAAGTTCAATTTGTAACAATCATTAATGGCGTATGAGTGTGTACAAATGGAGAGGGAGAGGAAGAAAGAGGAGCTCAGTGCATCCTAGGACGTCTCTCTGCAGTCTAGGCCTATAGCAGCAAATCTAAGGGGTACCTGATTCAACCTTACTATGAGATTTGTCAAAGAGGGAAGCCTTAAGCCTAATCTTAAATGTGAGGAGGTTGTCTACCTCCCGTAAACAAACTGGAAGCTGGTTCCACATAAGAGGAGCTTGATAGCTGAAAGCTCTGGCTCGTATTTAACTTAAGGCTAAGGCTAACTGTGAGCCAGGCCACATTAAGGTGGCAATTCTTGGAGGGGCCACCAAATAGTACATACCCAAATGTGATAGTTGAACATCTCATTTCAGAACAATGGGTATTAAAATGTTGTTAGGACAGCCTCCACTCCTCTGGGAGGCTTTCGACAACATTTTTGAACCCGGCTGCATGGATTTGCTCCCATTCAACCACAAGAGCATTAATGAGGTCATCCATTGATGTTGGCCTGGCTCACAGCTAGCCTTAGCCAACCCTATTCCAAAGGTATTGGATGGGATTGAGGCCAGGGCTCTGTACAAATAGATTAACTACTTTCACACCAACTGGGAAAACCATTTCTTTATGCATGTGCATGAGGCAATTGTCATGTTGATGAAGTTAAAGGCCTTACCTAAACTGTTGCCACAACATTGGAAACACATAATATATCATTGAAATATCATTATATTCTGCAGAGTTAAAATGTTCCTTAAGTGGAACTACAGGACCTAGGCCAAACCATGAGAAACAGTCCCAGACAAAAAGTAGGTGTCCGTATATTTTTGGCCATATAGTGTTTTTTTCCCATGTCCCTTCCTCCCTCCACCTCTCTGTCCAGTGAGTCAGCTAGTGTGTGTTAGTGTGTGTGTGTTTTGTACCAGCCCTTCGGGGCCATGTGTTCACTGTAACAGATTAAGTCTCGTGCTGGGCACACATAAATATACAGCATGTTTGGAGCAGTTACTCTGGATCAGGCACAGTATGAAAGAAAACCAGAAGGCAGACATGTTGCTACTGAACCTTCCAGGAAACAGCAGTTCATGGAGGGGGCAAAGACAACCTGAAAATGTGGTTATAAACTCCCAAAGCTTCAAAATACCTTGTTTGGCAAATAAGAAACAGTGTGTCAGACTGTTTTATTTACGATTATTTACAAATGTTAGTTAAACACATACATAAATCTCCTATGCAACAACTCATCCCAGAAAAATGGAGTATTTGTCTTACATCTACATCATGGCTACAGGCGAAGCTACATCTTGTGTCTGGGATACATAGGGGTTTTAAATTGGGTTAATTACATTTCAAG